>JAQFZF010001525.1:0-13926 GCA_034695365.1 Enchytraeus norvegicus | reverse complement strand
GACATCCTGTACGGCACTGTAACACATTGCAGCATCTCCTGAATATACATGAGAAAGGAATGATTGCACAACACGTACACAACTGTGTTCCCAATGGCTCCCATCAGATTCAACAACCATGCCGCATATACAACACCATCCCAAACTCCTTCTTGTAGGTTCAGTGCCTCCATATACGAATTGACTCCAAATCTACCAGATTCTTCGGTAACTTGCGGTATCTCCTCGCCAAAATTGGATTTTAATGTCCCAATCGCTCCTCCTTCAATGTTCATAGAAACTCCTGTGGTTAAATCCCGATCGCGCAGAAGTGAATAATCTAACTTAGAGATAGAGCTGTAACCCGCCAGTTGATAGAAACCTGAGAGAAGTACCAGGCAGGACAATGGTCCTGTTGTTAGGACAAACACGAGGAGTATAGTCAGGACCAAAGGCCCAGCCCTCCTCTCTATAGAATCTCTGCGAGACTGAAGCTCTAGGGAGGTAAGTGAGGATTTACCGAGGCTAACGTGGGGATTCCGCATCCCGGCGGTGATGCTATTCGTTCCCGCGGCGATGTGACTACCGATCCAAGCGGTAGTGGCAGCCACACTGCTGCGAGCACTGGTGGGTAGAGGCAGGGTGACACTGAGACGATGATAGACTATTGTAGTGTAGATGCGCACATAGGCTACCGTCATCAGTGTGAAAGGTAGGATAAACTCTATCAGGAATCTAAACAAAAGTGCAATGAAGATAAAGTCTGTAAATTCATGCTTAACGGTCGTTTCCGAATCGAAAGATACTGTCAGAAACGGACCTTTCTGTGACTCGACCCCAATACATCCTTGAGGCACAAGCAGTTGTGCCTCAAATCTCTTTGCCCTACGAATTCTAAGGGTTAAAGGTCTCCAATCTGAACTTACTGTGACAGTCTTCAAACTACGTTCTCGCTAAGATTACATATGCTTCACAGTTTTGGTGGGGATGTATTGGTGTTTCGGAGAAAGAGAGACTTGAGGCTTTTCTAAGGAATGCTAGTAGATGTAACTTTTACGATGGGACTAACACATTTGCTGAATTAGCAGAAAGGGCTGATAGTAGACTCTTTCAGGCTATAATCAGTAATCCGGAGCATGTAATGTTTCCATTTTTGCCAGCGAAGAAAGAGACCAGCGTTTACAACCTTAAAGATCGTGCCCACTCTTACAAGCTTCTCTCTAAAAAGACCCCTTTGATGGACAGAAATTTTATTATTAGAATGTTGTATAAAGACTGTCACTAGCAATAAGAGACCATCCCACGTGATATGACATAGTCAATAACTCTTTTATCTAATGTTCTATTCCTATATTTTGATTTTGTATTGTGTTGTTTCCTATGATTGTATCTGTTTGTGTGATTTCTGCGTTATGACAGATTTCGAAAATGAATAAACGAATATATTAGTATCTTGTTGAGCAAGCATGTTACTGATTCGGCTATCCAACCGGGACACATACAATTCAAATATGATGTCAATATCCAAACTCAAGGCGATGTCAAAAACATCCAAACGGAGTATGCAACTTTGAGCTGTAAATATGGCATAGCAAGGATTTATTTATTGCTATTTTCACTGTTTATTCTATTGAATGATGTGAAATCGTTGCTCATCTGGCTTGCTTGTCAATTTTATGTGGATAGGGGGGTTGATAAATTAGGCAATTCCGGCGCAGACACTTTTCATTAATATCGACTCAATTTAAATCTCCAGTATGGTTAGTGACCAACAAAGTATGCAATCCCCATGCTGTTTCGTGTTTGTTCCATTTTACTTATTTTTTTCTACAAGAAAAAATGAAAAAATTTATATTAAATTTAATTAGTTTTGATCGTCTTTTTAATTAAATGTTCGGCACAATTGCTGGATCTATCTAATTGTGGTATTTTCATGCACTGACATTGCAGTTTTATATTCGTGGCACAACAATAGTAAAACAAACGAATGACAAAATAAATAAATAAGCTCTTTTTGTCTCCTCAATATCTGAATATCTGATAGGTTACGTATGAGAACAATAATAGTAACTGTTTCACAACTAGGCCACGAATCTCAGAGCGAACAGAAAACTTTAATTAAGTCAAAGATTTTATTACCTAAGAAAGGTGTTCATTCGCATTGATTTTTAACTAAAAAATGTGTTTAGATCCCACTTAACTAAATGTGATTTCGTGTTTCTTGGATCTTGCAGTTCTAAGCTAAAACTTATTTTAGGAATTAAGAATTTATATTAAAAGGTAGATTTATAAGGCATTGAGGAGATTTCAAAGGTATTATAATATACGCCAGACCTCTAATGCCTTTGAAATCTCCTCTAGCAGTCACCAATTACATACTGATTGCTATCAACTAACCGGCTCCCTAAGGAATTGAGGGCTAGATTGATCTAGTGCATTGAACATCACAGATAGGCTATAGGGCCTAACTCCATTCTTAGTCCTGCCGGAAATAGATCCGGGATGCTTCTTTTGCTTGTTCACGCGGAAATAACACTGGCCGTTTTCGATTATTTCGACTTTGATAACGTTATTATTTTGGTCCAAGATGAAATTTGTGGCATAGGGCTAGGGCCGGAATTTAGGGCTAGGGTTAGAGTTTTGGGCTAGGGTTAGGGTTGGGGTATAGGGATAGGGTTAGTGTTGAAAATACATCTTTAGAAATGTCCAAATAATCAAAATTTACATAACCAATACTTCTCGGCGTGAACAAGCAAAAGATGCATCCCGGGTATTCTGTACAAAAACTCAGAGAGGAGCTCAACAACTACATGGCGTAGCCATGCTAAAATATAATAAAATTATGCAAGACTAATAAAGTATAGGCCTAATTTTGATAACATTATACGCATCCGCTTCATTCGGTAGGATAGCGCAATCGGTATCACGGTTGCTCGCAAACCAGGTTGTCACGGGTTAGAATCCCAGCCGGGTTCGTCTCCAACAGTATCTTTGGATACGCAAAGAGACGTTAACCTTAGCTTTACAGCTTTAACCGGTAAAATCAAGGTTACTTTTCTCACCTGACAACGGCCAGCCATTCCTGATCAACCCCTGACAGCACAACCGAACAAGTTGCTCCAAGCCCTGACAGAGATTTGAACCCGTGAGGCTCAACCAACCACGACCACGCTACCAACACCGCTACCAAACCCGTCAACCACAGGGTGGCAATAACCCACGTGACTGGTAGGGCCAGACCCTTTCGATGAATCAGGGCTAGGGCCAGAAGTCTTCTGGGGGCCGCGATACTGACAAACCTGTTCATGGAATAATAGATTCATAGCATATCTTCCAAGTTGGCTCCGCAAACTTGAGAATAGACACGTCCAAAACAGCATGTGGTTCGTAGAAACCGACTATAGCAGCCACTGAGGAGGATAAGGAGAGACCCACCTCAAAGAACAGAACTATCTCCAAGAAAATATGACATGCAATACAGTTTTTTGCCATGAACCTGCTATTAAGAAGTTACTGAAATGGAAAGAGAGATCTCCCTCCAGTGCACAGACAAATGGCAGGTACAATGTACACATTCCTATCACACCTACTATCACGCTCACTAGTGAGCACTGGAACGACCACAGAATTGATATAATCACCAAGGCGGCTATGCCTTTACCACGCCTAGAATGTAGGCTACTATATAGCCTTTGTTGAAAGAATGGTTGGTTGGTCCGTAAGCCCTATAGTTTGAGCTTGAAGTCGCTGTGTCATAACTAGACGATTAGCGAGTCATATCGACTCACAAAACATTAACCAACGACTAGCACTGCCGCCAGTAGACATGTACAACTGTACATAATTATTGTTCATGAAGCTATTATGTATCTTATTATCTAATTATAATTTTATGTATCTAATCTTTTAGTTGTCAATTGTGTTTGAAATTAAGTTTTAGCATTTTTACATCTTAAATTTCTAACAACGAATGATAATTTTGGTATGTTATGTTGTATGTTTTTATAAATGCATTATGCAATCACACTTTATTAATTATTCGGTTAAAATTTAATATGAAAAATTTGGCCTCATATGGCGCTGATAGCGATCTCTAAAATGATTCTAATATAATTGTCAAATTCTTACTTTTATTAAGCATACCATACCGTACGGATATATCATATACGGTAAATAAAAGTATTCATCATTACATAGTCTTAATAAAAACTAAGAACAATGAGATATTTTCATGAATTGATCGCCTTATTTGCTACGTCATCTCTGGTGATATACCACTCAGTCACGTGACTTGTTACGTATGCGACCATTGGACAATCCGTCCACTGATCCAGCAGGCGACCAATGGGCGAACAGATAACATCGCAGTGATGACGTAGAATATATGACGGTTAATTCATGAAAATAGGTCATTATAATTAAAATTAAAGTTTAATTCATGATAAATTCAATAATTGGTAACACTAAAATAAAATACAATTAGTAAAAAAAAACTATAAAATAAGTAGGCTACGAACACTGAACAGTCTTATGTAATTTATGAAAATACGCGAATAACTACAAATATTTCCTTACAGCACTTGTAAATTGCATAGATATTTCCATATTCAAATTTATTCCTATTAAACATCAATTAAACATCAGCATTATATCAACAACATCAAGCCTCAGTAATATAATGCAAGTTTTTTAAGTATCAAGTGACATTAATCAAGAGTGGCGCCACGATTTTCAAGTGGGAGGGAAGACAAAAATGGATAAATGGTTCAAAAAGTTCATTTTAATGAGAAAATATGCAAAATTTTCAGAAATTTCCCAACAATATTATCCCAGATCCCCCCCCCCCCCCCTGTTACAATGGTGGCGGCACGCTTAAGTTAATGAACATTAATGATTAATCAATCAATGCAAATTTAACGTCCGTTTCATCATCTGGCGACGACATCAGGGACGTCTCTAACAACACTTGAACTACCAGCATTAGTTTTTGCCCACCCGAACAGGACTAGCAAAAGCAAATGCTGCAAGAGAAGAGTACAGTGATTAAACAGACATTTACAATAATCGCATTAATAGGTCGATCCAACTATCAAAGAATAAGGTCTGCACACAGAATAATAATGGCAAATGGAATGCAGTGCTCACAGCAGATATAACAATGTTTTAGTAGTGACACTGTCTAGTAGTGACACTGTCTAGTAGTGACACTGTCCAGTAGTGACACTGTCTACTAGTGACACTTTGTCTACTAGTGATACTGTCTAGTAGTGACACTGTCTAGTAGTGACACTGTCTAGTAGTGACACTGTCTAGTAGTGACACTGTCTACTAGTGACACTGTCTAGTAGTGACACTGTCTCATTTGCAATTTGAAATAAATCATTTTACTACGGGAATCATTCCTATTTCAGTTCCTATTTCTCTTATTGTCTATTCATTTCTATCCCATTTCTATTTCCATATCATAAATCATTCCTGTTTCGAATATCCATACGTCTATAAATTTCATTTCTATTTCAATACCTATTTCTATTTCCATATATGGCAATATCTATGGTGAATTGCTAGCTGGGTTTGAGTGGACCAGTTAGTATCAATCAATCAATCAATAACTTTATTATCAGACATCAAAATAGTCCATAATACAGAAACAAAACAGCCTAAATAAATACACTTAACTGCAATTCAGAAGTCAGATATACATGTAGAATGTAGACTGGCTCACAACAGAAAATATTGATAGTCTATTCTTACATGGTATTAAAGACTATAAATTTAAACTACAAACATCCCAATAGAGGAGATCAGTGAATTACTAGATCTCGACACTCCATCAAACAGCTCATCGAGAGTTATATGCTGTGGTATCAAATGATGGTAACCCTAGGTACATGAAAACTTCAGTATCACTGCTATACTGAAAATCGAAGAAGGATTTGACACATTTTGTATAGCAAGATTTTATTTTATTTCATTTACTTGGCAAGTATTACTTGTGCTGTTGGAGCCGTGACCTGATATCGTCGCAACATGATGATACGAACGTCAAACCTTATTGTATTATTATACTGTAAAAAATCAATGCACAACCTGTGTAGACTAATGGTTATGAGGGTCAAGACCCCAGTGAGGTTCAACGCCAGAGCTCCTCTACTGAGCCAGGTGCAGCTGCTTGACCTCATTGTGAATCTTGAACCACTGGTTTGGAACAGACTGCCGGCATGACTGTCTTCTTGTTCTTCCAGATGTGTCACTAAAAAAACTAAAAAACAAGAGGCAATAAGAAATAAATAAAATGTTGAATTAAATGAATAGACGAAATGATGCGTAGCTGTGATGTGTTTCAATAAAAACAGATAAAATTTAGTGAGTGAGTGATTGATTGCTTAAACCTTCACGTCGGCCAGTTTGGATGACAGCCAGCCAGACACGCAGATGATCAACGACGAGTAGAATAATCTCCAGACAGTTGTTAACTGTTCTTAAGGATCCTCGTCGATTGATTATTGATTGATTGATTGTTTAATTGATTGATTGATTTATTGATTGACTGATTTATTAAACCTACACGTAGGTGGGATGACATCCAGCCAATTCCGTAGTAGATTAACGACGATTAGGTTGACCACCAGACAGTTATTAACTGTCCTCAAGGGTCCTCTTCGATTATGAGCAAACACCAACAGTGCAAGCCCGTTCAGCGTCGTCGAAATCAGCAAAATGATTAGCAGACATCCCGTGTAAAATACAGCTGTGATTGAATTCTGACTATTCGGGTTTTGATCCAAGATACTTGGTTGAGGAGTAAGTTGATTTGTTGTTGATGTCTGAAGTATGGCTATATGAGTGAAATATCCAGCACGATTTTCATCATCGACGGTGAAATTCTCAGCGACTTTATGTTCCATTATCAGTGGTCGACTCTGGAGTCTGGAGTCTATTCAGATTCCTAGATTCCTAATACATAGGCCTAATAACTTAGCCTATTATTTGGGATTAATAGCATCGCTGCTATCGAGTGTGCGTTAAAATAAGTAGACCTACGCAATATCAAAGCCTGAAACGGAAGCAGCACCTCTGGATTTTGTCGCCTAAAACTTTATTCTATGACCGTAGGCCCAGTGGCGTCTATCCCCACCCCCGAAATTTCAAGAAACTTTATGGCACAAGGTCCCCCCAGAACAAAAATTTTTTGTATACACTAAAAGTGAAGCTACCCCCTAAAATGTCGCTCGCTCGGGTCGCAATATCTTGAATAAAGCGCGTAAATGTAGCGAGCGAAACGAGTAAAATAAATTGTTTGACTCTTAAAACTACATTTTGTCACCATTTTCTAGATCTTCCACAGTACAGTCAGTGCAGTGGAACTGTATATTATTTCTAAACTGCTTTCTCAATTCTTTATGAGTAAGGAATACTTTATTTTTTCAACCCCCCTCCCCCCAAATTTCAGAAAATTACTAGTATTTTTCACTACCCCTCCCCAATTTTTTCTATGGCGCATGCTGCGCCATGAAGGTTTAGGGATAGACGCCCCTGCGTAGGCCTACCTGAAAAACCAAACTTACTAGACCCAATATTCCTATTATTTTCAGAATATTTAATTAAGATTGTATTGTTACTATTCCTTCTAATTAAAGCAAATTTATCGACCGTAGCCTACTATGTTAGGCCTACATGTAGGCTACAAGGCCTATGTTAGGCCTACATGTAGGCTACAAGGCCTATGTTAGGCCTACATGTAGGCTACTAGGCCTGTGTTATGCCTACATGTAGGCTACTAGGCCTGTGTTAGGCCTACATGTAGGCTACTAGGCCTATGTTAGGCCTACATGTAGGCTACAAGGCCTATGTTAGGCCTACATGTAGGCTACTATGCTAATCCTGGGGCTATTATTAGTCTATGTAGGCCTATACCAGCGTAGGCCTAGGTAGTAGGCCTACAATCAATATAGGCCAGGTGGACCTGTCACTTATAAAGTAGGCTACCAGGTAACATTAAATTAGGTTCTGGGTTGAATAACACCTTAATTCAACAAACTAATAACACTACAATAATTATTATTCTAGACTAATAACAGGCCTACGGCTAATTAAATTCCACCTATGCCTATTGCACTTGAAATGAGTTTGACATTTGGGAGGGATTAAATTTGATATAGATCATTAAATTAACATGATTTTCTTGCTTCATAATAACATGTTGGGTATCGTATAGTTAATTACCTTATTATTTTCAATTCTTAACATTTTTAAGGGCATGCATGCTTCTTAACCTACCTCATCGAAAAATTCAAGTAAAAGCAAAATCCCCCCCCCCCTCCCCGCACAAAAATTCCTAGATCCGTCACTGATAGCGAAGAGAACTAGCACTAGAGGCCTGTGGGAGCCAGGTTTTGACACCAGGGGCAGCAAGAAAATATTAAAATGGCCCCACAGGGCCCACAGCCTCAAAAAAGGATCGACGGCCTCAGAAAAGGCCCTTCACAACAATAATTGACCTACAGATGGTACATAACAAACCATGTAGGCCTGGCCTTCTTTTTATACTAAAGTAAATTGTGCTTTGTTTGTAACTTTTTGTTGATAGCCTAGATTGATATTTTTGAAGCCTTTTGAAGAATTTAAAATATTTGTTAATTCTTGAAAAAGACCCCATTCTCGGAAAAGGACCTAAAGGGGAGCGGGCGCTCCCGATGCACCATCCCGGCTACGCTACTGCCAGAGGCCGTGACTCTGTAACATGATATTTCACTTTTGCATCTAATGCATGTTAAAGACGGAGATAGTGTAGGCCTGCGATAGCCATTCTGAGTAAGCTAATTTAATGATGCAAGTTGCTACATGAGTAGGCCCTACAAAGCAGTGGCGGATTTAGGTTTTGCCACACGGTGGGGCGGGGCGGGGGGCGAAGGGAATTTCAAGACGGCGCCTTGATTTCAAAACCAAAAAAAGTATGCGCGCGAAGCGAGCAAATATTTTTACATTCTTTTTAATCACTATTTTGTCATATTTGAGGAAGAGCGTGCTCACATTAAATTTATTCTTGCTTAACCCCTACATTTTTGTTGGGTTAATGAAAATTGAGGGGCCGAGAGTGCAAATGTGCAAAATATGCATACTTCTCACATCAGAGTGGGCTGTGGCTCCTCCCGGCAACCCCTCAAACTGAGGGGGCAACCCCATACGTTGAGGGGACAACCCCTCAAATTGAGGAGCCATAGTCCCTCCGCGCCTCCTTAGATCGAGTTGGCTTGCTTGCCCTATCCCCTTCCGCTCCATAAATCCGAATTGATCTCGCATCTAAATACAAGTAGACTACCCACGTTGATAGGCTGTATGCATAGTAGCGGCGGAGCCAGAGGGGACAATCGTCCCCTCGCCCCCGCTACAAGTAAAAAACAACCAGCTTCAGGGATGATTTTATACCTCTTCCTGGTAAAAAAATATCTGGAATCTGGTATTTTCAGGTAAATTGTACTGCAGCATTTGGAATTTTCTGGTAAATTCGCCCCCCCACTCCCTAGAAAATTTAGGCCAACTGTATCCGCCCCTGAAATATAGACTATAGGCCTAAAACTTATAAACGCATTTAAGCTACCTAATTTAATCTGGACATCTAGTCTCTAGACAAGACACTTTAGAGTCTTGGCCTAAATGTGATAATGTCAATGTGACCACTGATCAACCATGTGGTTGAAATAGCCAAAAAGTATCATGTGTAAACCAATTATGTCTCAGGGGGGGGGCGCCAATCGACCGATAGGGGGCACGGGGGGCGGCTCGCCCCCCCCGTGCCTATAGCTGGATGCGCCACTGCTACTTAGCCCAGGCTACAGGTCTATAGTCTTCATTAGAATAGGCCTAATGCCTGTTTGCTAATGCTTATATTGTCATATTAATAATGAACATTGAACATTATAAGTAAGCTGGTATATAGTTAGGCCTAACGTCGTCCTTGCCAGCATCGAGCAGCCACCTCAATAAGGATAAAGCTAAAGTGACGTCAAAGCAAAGTGCAACGCGGTCAAGCTTGGGTTCATCCGATTAGCCTACGTCATCGATTTTTGGACATCCCCCACATGGTCATCTAGTATAATCACCGGTTCCTCCTCCCCGGCCTCCCCATCTACTCTATAATTTGTTTGAAACGTTATGGATGTCGAATTCACAAGGAAATAGAAATGACGGGTGAGAGTAAAACCATCGCGGATGAATCTACAAATAGACCAACAATAATGGGTTGCTAGCGCCCTTTCATAATTATTATTAAAGATTCTCTATCAGAGTTTTATTTGATGGCGCTCCCTGTCGAAAGAGAATAGTTTGATAGTCAACAGAGCAGTTACTGCGAATTATACTAGATGTGAAATCATTCACGGGCTAAATACTATATAGTATTCAGGGACGCAACTAAGGGGGGGGGGCTGGAGGGGGCTCAAGCCCCCTCCAGACCTATTTGGGAGGGTCCTGTAATTCGTCCAGATTCGATGATTTTTTTATAGGGGGGGGGGCGGGACCTTTATGATGGGGGGCCCGAGGTGGGAATTCAAATCTTGACGACGTCATCAATGCAAACTTTCACACACCCTTTTTTAGCTAAACATCAAAACCGCATAAGTTTCTATTCTTGACCAAACTTAAGTTATAAACCGTTCCATTTTCTCATATAGGATTTTTTAAAAGAAAATATGACATTATTTGCGAAGAACTAATATTTATTCCAGAACAGTAAAAATAGATTGGTATTTTGCTTTATTTTTCTTACTATTTCTTTTACCTTTAGGGAGTCCCAGCAATTGACCGCGCTTTATGCACTACCCCGATGACCGACTGCACTTTACGCGCTACCCCGGTGACCCACCGCTCTTTACGCGCTACTCTAAAAATTGAGCCCCCTCCAGCAAAAATTCCTAGTTGCCCCACTGTTTTTATGTAGGTTTAAGCCTACTGTAGGTTTAAGCCTACTAATAATGGCATCATTACTATTTTGATATTGTTGACTAATTAATTATAATTATTTATGTAATTCAAATGGCATGCCTTTGCAAGATATTTAAGTTGCTACATTAGGTTCTGAGTTCGAATCTTAACTAGTCAACCTTCAAAATAAATCAATGACTCTATATATCCTTGAAGTTGTAGCGTCAGTATCTAGTGCAAGGTGGCATGAAATTTACAGATCTATTCCAGCCGTGCTCGTCTCTGACAGTGCTCTAGTCAAGCGGAAACAGACGATAAACGTAAAACGCAGCTGTATGGAACTGATACAAATATAATATGTATATGCATGGGGGGGGGGGACTACTCGTATCTGTCAGTGTTCTTGTTCTTGTTCTTGTTTTTTTAGTGTTGTGTTCTTATACAATGCTTTCATTTTACAGTTATTCTCTTCCCACCGTAGATCTGCTCTAGCAGACTTTCTTACCTTGGATAACGGGCTTGCATTGTTTTGGATCTCGCTTTCTGTTTCGGCTAGAGCATTTGCAGGAGTGTTCTGGTGGTTGGATGCTGTCTGTAGTTGCACATCCCGCTTGGGACGTCCCTGACATCGCCTTCGGGTAAGGAGAAATGTTAAATCCTTATTGATCGATTGATTGATTATGATCCGAATGCAGGGATAGGCGTAGCTGTGTCAAACAGATACAAACTTCTCTAGCCTTTTTTATTATAGATTTCTATAATTGTTTTAATAGACAAAGAATTACCTATCCAAAGAGGCTCAGTGATTGTTTGAAAGTCGAAGATGTAGAAATAATCAGATCAGCGAGAGAATGATACATTTCGCAAACCATGACCGTCAACGGCCGGTGGGGCAGGACTAGCGAATGAAACAGTTTGTTTTTATATCCATTGACTGATGTAAGCCGCACTACCTACAGCTTGTGAAATTCATTCCAATTCTCCTCCAAAGGATTTATTCAAAATATAATGTAATAATTTAATAATTAGGCTATAGTATAAGTTTCAATTGGACGACTTGTATTCTAATAACATGACATTGTATTTCACAATCAATTGACGTCAATCATTAAATCTTGTCAGAAAACTGTCTAACATCTTTTTCAGTATTTTCAGTTCATATTTGACAATTAAAGAAATGCCGCCAGTTTTACAAACGCCAAAGCATCACTTAGTGGTTTCCTGTACACTCAGATTCTGCATTGTTTATTTCACAAAATTTAATACCTTTGGAAATTTGTCCTAAAAGTCGTCTATAGAACTATAAGCCTACAATTTCCACAAGTCAATACACATTCAGCTTATTATTGAATCGGGCTGCCGGCTTTTTGTGGTTACAAATTGAATTAATTTAAGTCGTGGTTTCTAAAGAGTGTACCACTGTGAGTCACAAGTCGAAGAGAAACTTTGGAGTTTTTTGTTTCTCCAAGTAAGTACATTTAGAGCATTGCACACAATGTACGACGAAATATGATTCATTTGTGGTAAAGTCAAATCATTATAATTCCTGAAATTCAATAAAGTGCATCTTTCGTCAAACCATTCACCAAACCATTTGACTCACAATAGCGTATGAGTCTATTAAATTAAGTAGCACCATTATTACACAGCCTACTCGAAGCTGAAAACAGTTCATTTGAAACTTCAAATTATATCTTTCTTATATTCTATAGTTCCTATAGCTTCGTATTCCTCTCAAAGCGTTGAATTGCATGCGTGTTATATCAGACATCTTATTGCTTCTTCGCAATTAGATTACCACGTGCAATAATACCATAGCCAACTACAAGATTTACTTTTTTTTCTGAAGACACTGCGATAACCACATATCTAGCAAATTAAGTTGATAAATTCTAGTAGCATTTGCTGAATGTCTCTAATTTTGCTCAGTAAGGTTCAAACACTAGGGCCGTAGAGGGCAATCTAATATCTCTACTATACGTGCAAGATCGTCATACACAGTAATTCTGATTTATTCGGCTCTTCAATGAAGCTATAATTGCCTGTGTAGATGCCGTGCTGTAATGTTAGGGCATGCTTGCCAATGCTTAGTCTACAATAATATAGCGTAGGCCTCCACTCTTTGCTTGAAGTTTACTAAATTTGTCGGACGACGAACCAGGTTAAAGCTACGGTACTACATTCAATTGCTCTAGGTCTATTCAGTGTAAGAAACCTAGGGCATTGTGAGTTCAGTGGATTAAGCAGGAGCATTAATAATAATTTATTGTGAACCCGACCGGGGCGATCTATCATGAAAACGGCAACCTTTTCACGGTAGTCTTTTGTCTAAAAATAGATAGACTCTAGCAGAGGAGCACTGAGCAGTGAGCAGATCAATTGGCGACATCGCCACCTAATAAAGCTAATAAACACGACGACTTCAGTGACTTATTGACAGTCATAAAGAAAACATTCGTTTGAAGCAAAACAGTTTAAAACAGTTCATTTATAAAAAAGCTAATTCTATAAGTATTACTCTAGTGCTAAACTAGAGGGGTAGAATGTTAATTTATTAATACTAGATTTGAGATTTAGATTAGCACTAAATTTAGCAATAGACTATTTTATCAGACCTAAGCGGGCCACTTTCACAACCTCCAAACTAAAAGGAAAAAAGAAACTAAAAGGAAAACGTTACGAATACGTATTTCATGTGGGACAATATACGGAAGAAGAATTCATCCAAGACTCTCAGTTTTGGTTGCTGAATGTAAGTTGAAGATGGGATTGTTGAAATTGTGATACAGTCCATTGTGATGAAAGTGAGATGAAGGCCATAAAAGGCTAAAGAAGGGTTTAACGTAGGTTTTCTATCTCGAATGTACATAAGCGACTGACGAGTTAGGGACTAAACTCGCACACCCATTTATTCGGTGTCTAGATGCTCAACTGTTGCGCCACATGACTCGAAGTATGAAGTTTCTCGTGCTGTCACGTGCTTACAATTGATCTGATCTTTTCCCTCTCTCTCTCTCTCTCTCT
>JAQFZF010001524.1:0-13927 GCA_034695365.1 Enchytraeus norvegicus | reverse complement strand
CTTTCTAAAATAATTGCTTTTTGATTTGGTAACCATTCTGTTAACACGGGTGGCTTGGTGTTAATACAAAGTTTCGTTTTCATGGGTGTTGTTAAGTCTGACGATGGATTCTAGTCGTGCAAAAACATTTTCTTAAATTGTGATATTATGATTTAATTTGGAGAAGCTGTTCAACTGTCTTCATTTTTTGTCATTTTCATTGTCACGCTTCTGTTGTGTGGTAACAATAATTATTATTAAGGCCTGAAGAAGTCCGATTCCGCGATCGCGGAATTTTCGCGGAAAACATGGTTTAGCGCAGAAAGCTTGATTTTTCGCAGAATCATGGAATTTTTTAGAAATGTCATTGTCATTCATTGATAGACTGAATATAGGCTACAACAGTATGCCAATTCTCATAGGGCATGCGCCGCATACCTCTCACCCTTCTAGTTTACCCCTCCCACATGGTAAACGAGTCTATGAGTCAATGAATCTCTGATACCCTATTATGAGTCTATGACTAGTCAATGCCTGTAAATTGTGATTTATGTTAATTAATACTATTTTTTATTCATTTATGACAACTTATGAGGTATTAAAACGCAAACTTACCCAACTGGAATGTATCGCGGAATCTACGATAAAATTGCGGAATCACGGCAAAAATTGCGGAATTCCCGCGAATATTGGATTTTTCGCCGCGAAAAACTTCAGGCCTTTATTTATTTATTTATTTATTCTGTCAAGTGGTTATGCTTGCACTTATACTTATCTGATACTTTGATATGTATACCTATATACTATACAGGTCTACAGTGTATAATATATATATACTATATACCATACTAGGAACAGCTTTTATATTAAAACAGAAGAACTAGTCTTTAAACAGTCTACATAATTATTAATATAGAACTTATTATCATAGAACTAAGTTTTGCACAGATCAGTACTAATAAACAGTGTCTATAACATTGTGAATTAACATGTCACTTGTTAAATATCTTCAATATCATTTTGTGACATAATTACTGTTTTCTGTTACTACAGAAAATTCACAGGCGCCAACAGTAAGGTGGCTGTATAGATGGACTGTGTTGAGAGGTCTGTTTGCTTTGTTCCATCGATACCTGTCAACTTGTCTACATATTGGCTTATCTATTGTGTAGGCCTATATTGAATTGTGTAATATTGTCTATGTGCTGACTAAATCATTGCCTACTTGTGTGTCACTGGGCTTATCTAGTTGTATAATAATGAGTTGTCTATGTGCTGACTAAAAATCACTGTCTACTTGTATACTAGGCTCCTACTATGCTTATCTACTTGTATAATAATGAGTTGTCTCTGTGCTGGCTAAATCATGATGTATTTGTACTAGGCTTATCTACTTTTATAATGAGTTGTCTATGAGCTGACTAAATCACTGTGTAGGTGTATACTAGGCTTCTACTAGGCTTATCTACTTGTATAATAATGAATGAGTTGTCAAAGTGCTGACTAAATCATTGATTCATTTAATTCCACACTTGGCTTCTATCTCTAGTTATTGTGTATTATCTGACCTACTGGCATTACAGGAAGTTATATTCGTTGCATTTAAGCCGAGATATTCAGTATTTTATACGTTGACAGCCCCTCTACTGGCTCTCTGTTCTGTGTATCAAACTCTCATTCAGGATCTGGGAATTTTGAGAATAAACCAAATGAAAACTGCACTTGTTTCGTAATAGCAGAATAACGCAGATACTGAGGAAGCTAACTTAAAACTTCAGAAACCAAATCAGAATATTTCAAGCTGAAGGATACAATTCTGTTTTTAGATTATTGCAGTTAACCAATATGTCCTGATCATTTAATTGATTAATTTGTTACTTTCTGAGTTCATTGTTTACAATTCTTGCATGCAGCAATGCAGTGTTGCTTGCAGTAAAATTTAATTTAGTCCCTGATACTATCAGATGATGAAATGGACATTAAATCAGCATTGATTGATTGATTGATTGATGTGTTTATAAACTCATTCTGCTTGAGTTGTTTACTGGTAGAACATGTATTGACACTGTACTGTTAATTGAATTACTATGATTTCCAATTTTTCATTCAACTTTTTTGGCTCTACTGTTTCTGATACTTTAGTTTTGCTATGAATTAAAATGCTATTATGTTACATTGTTCTCGTTTTGAACTACTTTTCTGTGAGTTTACTGTTTAATTATTTTACTGGCATAATAATTAATCAACACCCAAGTCCCATCGTGTTTATAATAAAACTAAGCAAGATCACAATGTGTAAAAACTGTTAATCTAAGTCTTGCCTATACCACAACGATGCTGTCAGAGATGGACCCGGCTTAGATACGAGTCCATGGCTTCCTGTTTCTCAGGCATGTGTTCTACTGACCAGGCAATGTAACCGAGACAATAATAATTTGTAATACGCCTATGTGGAAATAATTACGCCTAGTCTATGTGTCTATTAGCCTCATTATGTGTCTAATAATTATAGTGTCCAATTTTTTACTAAAATCTACGAATGCTGTTCAATCTAGAACTATGTACAGACGAGAGCGAGTTCATACGAGAACTATGTTCATCATACAAGAAATACGTTCATCATATGATAACTGCATGTATGTTCATCATACAAGAAATACGTTCATAATAGAACTAATATTCATACGAGAACTATTCATACGAAAACATTCATACGAGAACGTTCATACAAGAACTACGTTCATAATAGAACTATGTTCATACGAGAACTATTCATACGAGAACATTCATACGAGAACATTCATGCGAGATCTATTCAATTTCATGCCATGACATTTGTGACATCAATATCTAAGTGGCCTAAGAAACGAGAATTATTAGCGGCACGGCCAGGATGGTTTTTGCCACTTACACAAATTGTAATAAATTCCTGACGCTATCCATCCAGGGCTCTGCCGTACGGAAAATCTTTAAGCACAAAGTCTACGTGGTAGCTCATTATTGGGCACACCATCGATCAATCTAAGGTATCGATGCCATCAATATTAAAGGCTGTGCCTACACCGCATCTAAAATTATGATTTGTTTAAGGAAAATCATGGTTTCTGGGGGAGATTTCCAATTTCCTTTCTATAGTGACTCCGTTAATTGGTTTCTACGAAACCCTTACAGCTGTAGGTTGCTCCCGGACCCATAACGATAAAAATTGATGCTCTAAAATAATATGTAGAAATTAATATGTTAATTAATATAATAATATGTCTTTTAAATTGCTCAATAAAAGTTTAGTGCGAAGCCATATCGAGTATGGACACTCCGTTTGAAATCCACATAGATTGGGTGTCATTTCAGATATTGAAAGAGTCCAAAAACGTGCCACCAAAATGGTCATAAATTGCAAGAAATTAAGCTATAGCGATAGATTACGTTTCTTGGATATCCCGACTTTAAAATATAGAAGGACCCGTGGGGATATGTATCAATCTTTATTCACCAGAAGGCAATGGAACAAACAGAGAACAAACAAATTAGTGAGGCAAGTGCAAATACACAGCATAGTGCAAAGTCTTGCAATGTCCATATATAGCCTATTACCAGTTCCGTGCAAAAACAAACTTGCATAAAAATTTAAATTTAATAAACACAATCAGAATATTCGGATAGGCGTAGGCCTATCTTGCACTCAAGTTAAGTTTAAGTTGTTTATATTCACATTATCAATATTACTGAGCCTATGGAGAAATGCTGATATCTTTTGGATGATACATTCATTTATGCCATCAATACCATAGGCCTTCGTGCAAAAAATTAAATATTTTCGATGCCAGAGACCTTAAAGATTTTGTATAATGCTCTGCTCAGAGAGAACTCTAAGATATTTATTTCACTTTTATTTAAATGTAGAGATTCTGAAGAATACATTATGATCGGCATTGCTATTGTTTGTAGCAGATACACTATTACAGATAGATCCAAGGTGCGTCCCATTTTTTAGTAAAGTTCATTAAAACAAGAATAAAACTTACATTTAGTGTTTTCAAATGAGATTTTGAATCGACTGCCGCTATATTTCTAGATATTTTACCTCTTATACCCATGGTATGTGTTCATGGATGGTTGGTATACTGATACAATTTATGAAATGACTTTTTCCTATTCTTCAGCAACAAAATTTCTGCATGTTAAGTTTCAAATTGATTGCTTGTAATTCATCACAGCAAATTTTCACCATATCATTTAGTTCAGTCACTGATGGCGCCAGTAAGATAATATCGTCAGCAACATAAATGAACCATAAGATACAGAATTCATTTGGCACCCATAACCAGAAAGACTATTTAGAATATTATCCACATACACACTGAATAAAACAGGAGAGAGTACACCACCCTGTCTGATCCCACAAGATATTGAAATTTCTTGAGATAGGGTTTTGCCCCATCGTACTTTGGCATGAAGTTTAGAATACCAATTAATTAAACTTTAATTAAAAATAAAGGTACAATTTTCTTTAGCAATTTATAAAATAGACAGTTATGATTCAGTTTATCAAAGGCTTTAGACACATCTAAGCAACAAATATTAACTGTGGAACCATTTTCTACAAAATAGTCAATAACATTTCTAACACAAAAGATGGCATGATTACACCTTAACTTTTCTTTAAATCCAAGTTGTCGTACATTGGATGTTAAATGCTTTCCGAATAGAATTAATATACTGTATTAAAAAACTTTGGATAGCAAAGGGCTGATAGTAATGCCTTGAAAGTTATCTCTATTTAAATATTACATTTCTTTCAATAAATCAATAAAGTTGCTTTTGTATAGAGCATCTTAATATAGTCTCAGAAGCATTGCGAGTAAATATATAGACAGAAGACAGATATATCTTTCACGGCTCGAAGGCTACATCAGTGACTGGTGAGCTCTGGAATTCCAATCGTACATCGTTACGGAATCCGGTCTAAACGCGACTGTCAGATTAAAATTGTTTTCAGTAATTATACATAAACAAAATAAATTAAGTGTCTGCTCGTATCTGTTTGTTTGTCTGTTCATCTGTGTATGCTTGTTTTATCGCTTGCGTCCTGTCTGTTTGTCCGTGTGTCTGTTTGTTCGTCTGTTCGTCTGTATATCTGCTTGGGTATTCACCGACTTATCGCTTGTGTCTGTCTGTCCGTCCATGTGTCTGCTTGTGTTCTTGTTTGTGTCTGTCTGTTCATCTCTATTTCTGCTTGTGTTCTCTGTGGAGTATTTTCCATGTCATTATTATAATAATAACAAAGGTTTAACGTTCCTTTTTCTTACCCAAGGATGATGTCATGGACGTCATGTAGGGCAGCCTATATGCTTACTTGTATTGTGTATTTGTGTCAATTTCATTACATGAATAAACTACGGCCCACTCACCTGAGGGCCAGCACGGCGATGGTTTGCCCTGCTGGCACCAACCAGGCCGCCAGGTGGAAGTAGCGAGAGACCTGGAGTATAGCCTCCGCCCCCCACTTACGTCCCGCAGCCAGATACCAGGAGAGAGCGAGGATCACCCACCAAACACACCCGGCCATCAGACTGTAGTAGATCAGAATGAATATCAGCGTACATAAAATACTCTCCAATCCCTCTTGGATGAGATAATCTCTAGATAGACTCTCCCCGGACACCAAAGATATATCAGAGACATCCAATCCAGTGAGTGATCTTAGCTGTTCACTCCTAATCACGCCCACTAGGCCCGAGGAGGCGGGACTTGTGTTACAGGCCACGCCTCTGTAGCCTACCGCGGCACGGATTACGTAGGCCGAGGCCTGACAGAGGCTACAGAGGCTGATGAAGATAATGGGACGTTGTGGGTAGGTGAAGCGAGAAGTGCGGATAAGAAAAGTGAGAAGTGAGATGAGACAGGAAGTGAGAGAGAGGATGGACCAGACGAGCATCCATCTTGTAGTAAAACTCTTGTCTTTGGATTTGAACAGTACGTCTGCACCACATCTGAAACAAGAACGTCGTCAAACCTTTTAACAAGACTTAGATGTATTAATATATGCTGATAACACCGTTATTATAAGAAGAGTCAGTTAATAAATTAACCTTACGCGCATTGTGATATGACTTAAAACTGTGATGTGTGATTTATAATTGTGACATGACTTAGAACAGTTCCTGTTGTAGCACATGCACCTATTTGTCTTTAATAAAGGGCACGTACGTCTTTAACAACATAGGCCTATGAATCAACTAATGAATAAATATTATAAATTCAATGTAGCAACCACAGATTCTGATAGAAGAAGAATAAGGCGTCAGTAGACTACAAATTAGCAGTGATTGGCAATTAGTAACCAATAATAGTTACTGTTTAGCTAAATTACTATATATACGTAAGAACAACAGTTTAACTACGTACTTCCTTAGTTTACTTATCTATAACTATTAATATTTTGAAATTCTAAACATCCATGGTTTAGAACTTTAGACTTAATTATCCATTCAGCCCACTTAAGAATCTAATTAATGAGAATAATTTACCCTGGAGCGCATCGCTGCTGACTCTCAATATACATGTGTTTATCCGGACACCTCAAGCCAAGCCCCTTCTCTATCAGCTGATGGTTGACGTCACTCTTGTGCTGCTTGGTATCTCCTCGCAGGGTCTCTATGACCTTAGACCACTGCAATAAACTCTCTTCCGGGCTAACTGCTCCAGGCTGGTCCACATCTCCCTGTTGATCCGGGACCGGGATCACTGGCGGAAGGTGCCGAGGAGAGGCAGGGGCCTCAGCCCCCGTGTAGTCGTCGTGCTCGGGAGGGTCGATGCAGAGGTCCTGCCTGGTGCTCTCCTCGGGTAGTTTGCCGCAGTCTAGAGAGGCCGGCCAATTAAAGTTAAACCTACCGAACACAGGATACAGAATCGTTCATACTAGTGATAGCTTATTGGCGACTTCATCATGGTAAACGCACAATGTTACAAGTAGAAATTTTCAATAATCACATACAAAATACTTAATAACGAAAATTACAAAGAAAATTAGAAGCAGTATTAGATAGTATTTCAGTCTTTTTAGAAGTGAGCTTTAAATAATGGTACTATTAATTTAATATAAAGGAAGCATTTTGTTAATAAAATCTTTGGAATGACTGGAAAATGTTTGGAAAATCTTTGGTGAGAGCAGTGCACAAGAAAGGGTTTTGTTGTGTGATCTCTTTCGTAGGTTATAGGATGCTACTTTATTTAGACTTAGATAAGAGATATACAGGATGAGTAAATAAAAAGTGGCCCACCAATTATTTTTTGAAATTTGTCGAGACCATTTGGTCCATGTGCAGCATATTTATCGAATATGTTACCAGACCAGTTTTACATCATTTCTGAAAATTTAAGCAAATTCGACCAACAGATGGCGGAGTTATCGGCGTTTTTGTGACCGTACCCATAAAATATGACTATACTGTTTGTCTTTAATAAGCAAGAAGGTTTTTATATTTGCAACTAAATCATAAATAGTACACCGATCCCTGTACAAGTTTGCAGACATGGGGAACAACCAATGCTAACACACTCTGTTAGATGTCATTCAGATATCTTTACAAACGAAAAAGTTATTCACATTTGAACATGATAGGGGTCCGAGAACAGTTTGCCAGTATTGAATTATATGACGTCATCTGTTTTCAGTTAACAAAATTTTAATTATTGGGTTGATTCCTTTGAACAACTAATTCTATCTCTTGTCTTCAAATTTCATTTGGATATCTTTAAAAAGAAAAAAGTTATTGCTACTTCAGTATGACGTGATAGATAATATTGAAAGAAGCATGCTTTATTAACATTGGATGACGTTATGAAACTGAAACATCTGTCTACCCCGTCAAACTTATATATCTTTTTTATTAAAAAAAACAAACAAATGAAATTCGGTGACACGAGATAGAATCGATTGTTCTCTATTGCTGGAAATGTTCATAGAAGCCAGCTCAATAATCACAATTCAATCACTAATAACACCGTGAATTTTTATAATTGATGGGTACGGTCACAAAAACGCCGATAACTTGGTCATCTATAGATCGAATTTGATGAAATTGTTAGAAATGATGTGAAACTGGCCTGCTAATATTTCATGTAAAAATGGCGAACATTGACAGAATGGTCTCGACAAAATTCCAAAAACAATTTGGGCTCCACTGTTTTTTTTACTCACCCTGTATGACGTCTTAAAATGCAATTAGCAGTGGAGAGTTATTCAATCAATGATTAAGCAGCTCACTGAAAGAACCAAATTGGAAAGAACAAGTCGCGACTATTTAGGCCGACTTTAAAATAGTGTAGTCCAACTTTTCTCCAATATATGCTTAATATTAGACAACTATACGTATAAACACCGACGAATGTACCGCAGTCGATCTGTGTCACTTTCGTGTCCATAATACACCTACAATGTCCTACATGATTGTAGGCCTACATATCGAATGCATTAGTAAATTATATATGCAAACAGATTATAAGTAAAACACCGCCTTGTGGAACACCTTCGCGAACTTTAAACAATGTTTCACAATATTTGTCGCGCTGATGTTATTAATTAATCAATATCTCTAGGCTTCTAATTTGGATCGGTCACAAATAGTACAATCAGTATTTTTATTTTAAATTACAAATATTAAAACAATCAACGTTCAGTCGCGATGGCCGTTGAGTTGCAACCTTGAGCAAGCTGTTTTACTATCGATTTCTAACAGCAGCAGTCGTTGTAGACCTATATTTACCATGACACGCTTAAGGAGACTGCAGAAACCTAGAGATATTGAAATGTACTTTACTGAAGAAAATGATGAGTATCATTTGAGTGCTCTAACCTGTGGCAGGCGGAATGGCATTGACTGTTGCTGAAAAATAAAATAATCAAAGTTACAAAATATCAATAGGCATTTAAGTCGGCATACTATGAACCATGTTAGTCTAAGTACGTCTCCGTGGCTCATTGGTTAGCGCGTCGGCCATTAGTGTGAAATTTTAAACATAAGGTAAGCGTTTCGATTCCCGGTCGAGTCAAACAGAGAGTAACTCTCAATCAATCAATCAAAGAGGATTTAACGTCAGGTTTCTCACCCAAAGGCGATGCCAGGGATGTCCCATGCGGGAACATCTCAGATGTACAGAGGGCCAATAAGCCCTCCATCCCCTTGTGGATCGGTTAATTGGTAGCAAATAGTACGTAATGGGCGCATACTCCAGAACATTGCGAAGGCTTATAAACAAGGGTCTGACATAATGTGATACATTGCGATCGAAAGTGAGGATGTCCCTAGATTAATGACAATTGTCACATATGGGCCGAAAGCGCTTAGAAATGGCATCAGCGGTGAACAGTAGGCCTAAACATACTATTAGCACTTTAACAAACACACATTTTCAATAATGCAAAGAGTAAGCTATCCAATTTACAATATACAATACAATACAACATGGTGTCCAGCCTTTTCATCATCCAATGACAATATCAGAGACGTCTCTAGCAACACAAGCAACAGACCTACTAAAATGGTCCACTCAAACGCATTAAACAAGTCACAAGTGCTGGAAGAGAACAGGGGTCAACACTGCTCAAATGCAAGCCCATTTAGCTATCCATATATCCATATGATCAACAATAACACAGCAAAATATCTAAGTAGGAAAATAATGTGTTCTACTTACCTGTATAGTACAATACGTTCACAATCCACGATATTCCAGCGTAGTTGAATATCCAAAATGCGCTCGACATTGTATTGATTTTTCTTCCAATAATTCTTATCTCTAGGCCAATACTACTGCTGGAATACCGTGACCTCTTACCTAGTTAATTATGAGTATCATATATAAGTAATCAACCTCTTTATCTTGATTTTATTTTGACTTCTTTACTTGGCGATGTTACATGTGACTTTTAAATTTTACTCTACGATATCCTATCTTATGCTTATCCATCCACCGATCGTGCGTAGAAACGTATTATACAATATCAGGTCATTTAAAGTAGAATGCAATAGTTCTGAAACAATAATTCACACTGTTATAGTGATCGTTTTTGCGAATAATCAACAGTTTGTTCTAAATATTTTAAGCAAGCGGCAGAGTGATTCGATATTTCTCCGTTTCAGTTTAAATGTGGTCATTTTAGCAATGTACTATGTGGAATATCTCTAATAGAGTAAAAATGAGTCAGCATGGCTGTAAGTTTCAGGAGCACAATAGGCCTAGATCTAGAGGTAGCATTTTCATATGATGCTTCCCGGATCTAAGAAAACTTATTGGATCCCCGATGGAAAGCCTAGTCAGTAGCCGCCACTGTCTATCACTAAACCTTATAGTTCATGTAGATAGATCATGAGGTCCCTGACATCGCCTTCGGGGGAGGAACCGGATTTTAAATCGTCATTGATTAAAGTCGAAAGTCACTACCGACTTTCCTTCAAACCAAGACACTCACCATAATGGACTACTGGTGAAATGGCTTTTGATAAAGGCTTTCAACTGAACATTTCACTTTTTCTTTGGGGGGGGGGGGGGGTTGGAAGGTTCCGCCCCCATCCCCCATCTCATAATGTATTGCATACAATACACCGACTCCATATAAGACATGAATTGAATTGATCTTTATTTCACACTAATCAAGTCTCTGAAACATGCACAAGTAATCAGAGAGTGCGTAATGGGACACAAAGGCCCTAAGGCGCTGACATGTGCCCGTGTAAAATGTGACCACTGGTACATAATACAAAGCCTCAATATAAGACATGCTTTCAGCTTAGCACACTTCACAGTTTTCCCGCAAACTCAATTTAAGACATGCGACCACTGGTTCACAGTTGTCCCGAGAATTGTCCCATACACGATACGGCTGTGACTGTATAGGCTATGTACTATTGAGCATTATATACAGTATCTTACATTACATTGCAGTATATACATTAGACAGTATCTTTCTTAGTAGCAATTATAAAGGAGCAACGAAAATAAAGTTCATGCTTTAAGAAGGGGAGGGGAGGGCGGGTGGACATCTGGGTCATACATATGATACCTCACAATGTAGAGATATGAGGCAGTGGCGGCGCCACATCAGGTTGGACCTGATCAAATGACCTAAAAAAACCATCCCACCTGGTGTCCGATCTGGCGACCAGACCTGCCTGATTATTATATTGTTATAGCAAGTTGTTATTATCGTCCCTGCCTTTAATTCTTTATGACCTGCAAATGACCTGGTTACTCGAACGGTCTGGCGCCGCCACTGATATGACGATTTCCTTTAACTCAAATATTCGTCTATTAGTTAAAGAAATCGTAGAATCCCATGAACTTTCCCAATCTCATAATAAATAACATAAAAAATATTAGGGTTAATACGACCCTGACATCGTTCTAAATGAATATCCCCCTCCTCCCTTATGTCCGCGTATACATTATTATTTTCACAATAGTCCTAGCCTACATGTAGGGCCTGTAGGCGTATCTGTGATAGGTAAATGCCACACAACAATCCACAAGTGCGTATGCCTATAATACAAGACTCCCACTGTGTCATAGATCGAGTGCTATGAAGATTTACTTGTCCCGGTAATAAAGCATATCTTCTACTGATTTCCTATTGTCCTGATTCTACAATATATAAAATCACATCATCACCTTTTCAGGATTTCGATTTTATTCCCGTGAACATTTTCTAAATTCCGATATTTTGCATTGTACTTGTTACCGAATCATTAAAAATCATGTATCATTATATGTATTACGAATCATGGAGACTCTTGAAGAGATGTCATAGAATTTGAGAGAATTGAGATCTTGTATTCTACTAAAAGCCTGACAGATTTATTTAGGAGTGTCCAAATAAGGGTCATGCGCGGAAAATAGTTCTGGGGAGGGGGGGGGGGGCAGTGGGGCTCATGAACCCCCAATTTAAAATTTATTACAATTTTTGCATCAATTCGCATCTTTCGCCTATTTCCCCACATGCTTGCCCCCGACTCGATTTTTGCTGCCCTCTCTCTCTAAATACCAGATTGGCTAACATTTGATTAAAGTGCATGTAAAATATTCTGCTTCTCCAAAAAATAAAATCATAGATCCACCAATATGAGCCTCACAGTTCCACCTAGCGTAGAGACCAGAAAAAGGCTAAAACCATACAAAATTCGCAAATTCCGAGTTCTATCACCGAGTGGTTAAATACGTAAAGTATAAATAAAATGCGGTAAAATGTTATATGTATTAAAAGTTTTTAAAACACATAAATACGTATTGTTGTGTCATAACTATGACTTATTTTACTAGTTCTTATCACAACTATGATTTATCATAGTTGTCATTAGAAAAAGACTAGCGAAATTGGTTTAGTTAAATTTGATCAAAGGTAGATTTAATGGATGAGAGAATGTATTGAAGAGATCATGTAATGAACAAAAATTTAATGTTAAAAAGAGTGCACATTAGCCAAACAAAAGGCCCAGGAAAAGCCCAACAATACAGTCAAGTGAACAATAGAATTAGTCAATAAGATTAACAGGATGTGAAGAATTTCCTATAAAAATAGAAAGCATTTTTAAGCTGATAACTCAGTCTTTTTCACGTAGGCTATTCACAATTAATTTATCTAACGAAAATTAAAAATAGCGTTTATTTCAGCGCATCTTTCTTTCAGTGAAATCACAATTTATTTAAAAAAAGTTCTTATTGAATTCTTCATCGAAAATATCGAGAGAAAATCATAAGAAAAATATTTCTGACCTGATTTTGTACTTCTATGGATTGTCACTCAATCAATCAATCAATGAGGATTTAACGCCGGTTCCTCACCCGAAGGCGATGTGAGGGACGCTCCAAGCGGAATGTACTACTACAGACAGCATCCAACCACAAGAACACTCCTGAAAATAAAGATTTACGGCAAATAATGTCAACGCGTGGAATTAAATATTGAACAATTTAATTAATTAATTAATTAATTTAATTAATTTTGACATATTTTTACTTCATATTTCCTTGTCGGCCCGAGAGGGGGTTACTGCGAATATGCTTTGTAATTATTATGTGTCATATAACATGTCCAGGATGGATAGCGTAGTCGGTAACACACTTGCTCGGTCGGCCGGATCTCACGGTGGAGTCCCAGCCGGGTCCGTCTCTGATAGTATTGTGACAAGGAATCAGACTTTAAAATTAGTAGTATTGCTCACCGTCAACTGCAGTTGTTTTAAAAGAAACGGCTGAAATATCTACATATATCTTAACTGTAATGGAAAACCACCAGAGGGTCCGATTTTTTAAAAACAAAACTCATATTTAAGCTTGAAACCCGAAGTTTATAATAACTATTTATCATTGGCTTCGTTGTGATATGGTACGTTTCGGTGTGTTTAACGTCAAGGTTCAGGGTTTCTCTTCTAGACGGCTTATCCTCCTCAGTTCCCGCGTGCATTACCTAACAGATAAATTTATATGGACAGACCGAATCCGTAACACAGGTGGACTACTCCATCCTTCAACAATAAACTAAATTTCAGAACAGTCTTGCAGAATAACATTTAGACAGCCGAAGATTAAGGGGAGGGGATGCCCCTTCTCAACCTGAGGGAGAGGCACAGTGGCGTCTACCCCTCCCCCCCCCCTAGTTGGAGTGGGAGATTCTGGGGGTGTTTAAACTCAACCTTCCCCCAGTTTCGCCCACAAACCCCATGATTCTCACCCCCCGCCCCAGTTTCTCCCAGGGAGATCGATCTCCCAACCCTCCCATTGGTAGGCGCCACTGGAGAGGCATAGTCACATCGATTTGAAAATTTCTACAAATGTACCAATTTGAATTCCAAATTCAACCTATGGGAGGAAAATGTTCAATTTTGGACCCTTTCCCCATCGATTAGCGTCGATTGAAACCCAGAAAAGATTAATGTAAACAAATTGACCC
>JAQFZF010001523.1:0-13929 GCA_034695365.1 Enchytraeus norvegicus | reverse complement strand
TACAATGGGACCTTTTGCCGATTTCATCTATGAAGTCTGTGCCGGCAATGTTGACGGGGCCCAGGGTCTCAAAAGCTTTGGAACGAATGTGTAACGATTCATTATTTCAGCGTATTTCTGTAGTTTCTTACAAGCTGGTACTTCTGCAGCTGAACCAGCAGCTGAGCTAGAAGTATTGACGTTACTTGCTGCCAATGTATCTTATAATAATAGACATTTGGAAAAAGTTTTTATAATAATTGTCCAATGTCCACTATAATTTTATCTGGCTTATACTGTCTATACAGTAGCGAAGACTGTAAACCTGTACATAACAAGTTACATTGCCTCGTTTGTTTCATTGAGCCGTGGCACAGAAGCTAACAGTAAACCGTGTAGCATAAACCGGTAGCTTATATACTACTTGTAGTACATATTTGCAAATATTACAATTCAACCAATAGGATGTGAGGAATTTGCTTACTTAAGTGATAACTTTTCAAGATTTGTTTATAGATAGTCGATTAGCAGCATTTAGGAACATCGGTGCTGTGGCACAGTGGTATAGCGTTAGGCTGGTTCCTATTGTTGCAGGTTCGATTCCTGCTCGCGTCAAATTTTTTGGCTCAAGTTGCCTTTATTTTTCACTTTTTTCCAAATGTCTAGAATTAGGCCATGGTTGGGGTTGGCTATGGATTGGTACAGTTTTTTTAAGTTTTATAATTTATTAAAACCTTTCAACTTAAAACCTTTCATAACACTCCATTATGTTTCAATACATTTCAGTATTTGCAAATCTGTACTGCAAGTAGTAATGATGAAAACCGGTAGTCGATATTCCGACACCTGTTCATTTGCTCAGACGTCATTGTTATAATAATTATGTGCAGCCTATGTAACCTACAGCTTAGAATGATGTAGTATGAATAACAGCCATATGCAATGAACAGTGGTGCCGGAGTGTTTCTGTTTCTGAACCTGGCCATGCCAGCTTCGTATAAAGGGGTATGCACAGTGCACACCCCCAAACAGCCTCTAACTAAAATATATTGTATAACTTACATTTATTGTTGTTCATTGTTAGGCCTAGGCACATTTTTCAATTGTCATCCAGCGGCCTTCCCAATATGAAATTTCTCTCCTCTCACGTTTTTATTCTACGCCACTGGTCTATATTGCTCTTCAATTATAGACCTGGTGAACACAAGACAATACGAGGTTTCGATAAAATACTAATTTCTTAAAATTTGATATCCCACTGATAGCATTCGTCAATTTTTATAGTGTCGCATTGGTTTGTCGTCCCGCCAGAGTTATATGGGTTCGATTAGAATCCGAGGGCTCACTCATCACTGATGTTGCCTTCGCGAGCTTTTAACTATTAATTAATCTCTCTCTCTCTCTCTCTCCCTCTCTCTCTCATTAGGTCTCTCTCAATGAGACCTAATGGCATGTCCATGGGATACAGCAGTAGAGTTTGTAAGATATATTTTTCTGGGATACAATTTTGCTTCTGAGGGGTCTCCATAATCGGTGACTGCGTAATAGTCGGCTTCTATGAAACACCTGCAGCTTTCGGTTGGTCTACTCTTATGGACCCAACATGGCCAGCATTGACTAATGTAGCTGCTGTACAACTAACGCCCTCACTAAAGTAAGCTATTGCAAAATGCTAAATAAATGTGCAAAATTCCTAGGCGTTAATTTTAATTAAAACCAAGAATCTTTTCGTTTCATGCAGGAATAGATTAAATTAAGGGGGAGGCCATGGCAGGGCCTGGGGCATGGTTAGGAGGGCTACTCTAGATTGAATTTTGGTCTCTAATATCAATCAATCAATGAGGATTTAACGTCCAATTCCTCACCCGAAGGCGATGTCAGGGACGTCCCAAGCGGGATGTGCAACTACAGACAGCATCCAACCACCACTCAAACCTACGTATACCTATTTTATTTTATTTAACTTTTTGCATCAGATCTCTAGGATCTATACAACATTTATGCAGACAAAGGCAAACAATGGAAAACAATACACAGATAACACTAGACTTCACTACCACACAGAGACAAACATTGTTTAGCCAATTCTAACTAAATACACTTAACTTTACATAAATATTCAAGTATATTGTTAAAACGTGTACTCGAATGTAGTCTCTCCATAAATTTAAAGTTAGTATTAACAATAATTGTGTTCAGTGTAGGCAAATTAGCTGTTCAGAGCTAAGTACTGCGTTTAGACAAAACTAAATAAAAGCACTTCCAGTTCTTTTTAGTTGTTAATTCCAGTAGGCCTAATAGAAATCGGTTAAAGTTTAAAAATGTCACTGCACGCATGCTATACACACAAATACTATTTAGTTACTATTTGTCACTTTATATTTTAAGTTGTTGGACTTTTTATGAATGTTGTTAAATGATGTTCTTTAGGATTTTTACTGAATCTAATGATCTTCTCTTTATGGCACTGATTTTGTATCATATTTTCGAAGTAATGAAGCTTCTGTCCGTTCTCTGATAATTGTATTGAGATGTCTACAGTTTCCAGAATATCTTACAAGTTTGTTTGGCTGTGGTTGTAGGACTCGGATAAAGGTAGCTTTCAGATATCCAAGGATGAGTCTGAGTCCCGGCATGGGGCATCCAATATGAAGGTTGGTGGTTCCCAGGTACGACAGCATGACTCAGTCAAAAGACCCCATGGATCGTCATCTCACACAACTTCAATAACTGGTTCGAGAGCTTACTGTTCGTACTGCGACAAGTCTTACTCAAAGCGTGGTGATCTTTCATATCATATGAGGATGGTGCACAACAAGCAGCTGCCGCCATTGAGGCCTTGGAGAACTAGAAAGGCACTGAGCAACAGAGAGGATATCGCTAGGACTACAGTTTCCAATAGTAGTTTTATGCGTCAAGCACAGGGCCTAGTTGCTGGTATTATGGAAGATTACAGAGGAGTTATCACTCCTACAGATGAAAAAGGTGAGAAAAAGGAGTCTAATGATAATAATTTGCAGACATCCAAGGAAGATCTCAAGTCATCATCAGATAAGAAGATTGTTAGTTCACAAATACGACACCATGGCTCATTTAAAAGATCTCGGGTGTCCTCTTCACTAAAGAACTCGCACAGAAATATGAGACTTTCTCTAACTGGTCAGAGAGTTCAATGTTCCTTGTGTCCCAAGTCATACTCACGACGTTGCAAACTTTCATCGCATATGAGGAAGGTGCACAACCAACCGTTACCTAGATTAAACCCAATTCTGTTCAAAAGAGCATCGGACAGCGGAAGCAATTTCCTTAGTACTGCAATTTCCCATGAAAGAATGAAAAGTGTAGCAGAAACTTCATTGGGGAAGGATATAAAAAAAGAGGTATTTCAGCTTATTTCTTGTAGTTCAATGTGCATAAAGTTAGCTATTTAATATCCTAGTATATTATAACATGCTCGGAAATTAGTATATTATTGACAGAGCTATATATTATTGACTTACTAATAATTATTTAGTAAGGCAACCTCGGGTATCCATAATAAATTCTTTTTCAACTGCGTTGTACGCTATTGTGACTTAAAGTCATTTGAAATATATATTATTTCTTTCCTAGAGGTCCTAGCCCATCAAAATGATAAAGTTACATCATGGGTTTGGGTTTAGTTAAAGCCCCATGGATAAACTTAACACCCTACTGCCTCCAGTTAGAATTAATATCTGTGATTGTACATTAAAAAGCGAGACCTCTTTATGTTTTTGATTTTCTACCAAAATAATAGTGTGCTTCCTTCTAAATTTGGCATTCATCAACAGGGCCTATTTGAAAGTGATATTGAAAATTTCAATTTGAAGTCGGACGCATAATCACTGAAACATTGCATTTTTCATGTAGCTGCTAGTATGGTCTTGATTTCCAATATGAAGAGAACAGGGGAAAGGGTTTAGCCACATCTCTCTCTCTCTAGTGCACTGCCAAATGCCAGGTCCAAAATACATATTCTGAAACACAATTTGCAATCAGTCTCACTAATGAGCAGACCATCGATCATCAAGTTGATCCCATCAAAAGGCCATGCCTTTACCACACCTAAGATGTAACCTTTTTTCTTTGGAATATATGTTTTGACTTCCGAGGTGATTTCCCGTTGCCTTCCTCATTATGAAATTATCTGCGTTAGTCGGCTTTTATGAAACATGTGCGGTTTCAGTTGGTCTATTCTCAAGTTTCCCGGATCCAACACGGGCCACATCGGTAGAGTGGTTTCCTCAGAAGCTACTGACCCAAGATTGAATCTCAGATCAGTCGACAAGAAAAGAAAATAAAACTGGTTGTCAGGGCGGTTATTCGGCTATGTGCACTGGCTAGCATTGTGCGCTATCTAAAAGATACAAAGATGGATAATCAGGAGTGGAGAAGAGTAAAAAAAACACCTGCTGAATATAATATGTGTCAAACATGTGCGGTTGTCACGTGTAAGCAATACACGAAGGAAGAAAAGAGCATATACTGTAAACTGTAGGCATACTCAGTGATGGGCAAAATTGTATTAGCGATATGTATTTTCTATTTTAAAATAGAAAATACTATTTTATTTTCTATTTTCAAAATAGTTTTTAAAACTATTTTTATTTTCTATTTTTAAAATAGTTTTAAGAACTATTTTAAAAACTTTAAAATAGTTTTTCAAAATAGTTTTTGTATGATATTGATAAATGTAGGCACATTATACTCGGAATTAAATATAAATAATATGCAGAGACTTAGTCTTACTTATATAGAGATTTTGTTCCAAAGCTATTTGTAATGTTCTGTTGAGAGAAATGAACCGTTGACTTTTATTGAGAAAAATAGACTGTTGATAATAACCGTGAATGACAGACTAATTGTGTCAAAACTATTTTAAGAAACTATTTTCTATTTTAAAACGGTATTTTATTTGACTATTTTGTAAATAGTTTAAAGACTATTTTATATGACATTTTGAAAATAGTTTTAAAACTATTTTATTAGACTGTTTAAAAAATAGTTTTGAAAACTATTTTTCCATCACTGGGCGTACTGTATAATAATTATGCTGTTCTTTCCATATGCGAATCAATACCTTACTAGGATCACGCACAAAATGAAATATCTCAGGAATTATGCGTCCGATTCTCTTGAAATTGTCAATATCACTTACAAATAGGCCCACTGTTGATACATGCCAAATTTCAATGGAAACACAGTTTAACTTTGTAGAAAATCAAAAACATGTGAAATAGCTAATTTTAACATGGAGTAGTAGCCTCAATGATAATTTATGCCATTTTTGTAAGTATTGCAACAAGACGAAAAAGCTGATTGAATATGGTTTTTTCAATTTTATTGTTAGTTTTTGGAGTTTCTGTTATCAATCCTATATATTGAATCTTATAAAAATGCATATTCACTATATTTTAGTAACGCTAGTGTGAAGTTAGGCTTGATTTGACAATCTGCCATCTTGTACGTGTCATTGGCTTATCAATAAATTATTTGATTTTATAATTTGCCTGATTTGTGCAGCAGTGTTAACATTAACTAGTTTCTGAAGTGTATGTGAAACAACGACTATATTATTAAAGTGTGTAAACCTTACCCCCATGTGAAATGTAACCTCCTGTAAATAAACCCACCTTACCTTATATGAAGTTTTTTTTTAATCATTTGAGATACTAAAATGTACAGATACAAATTATTCAATAAAACGATTTAGCGTCCGTTTTCTAACCTGATGCCGAAGCCATGGATGTTCCAATTGAAATACAAGCCCCTGCAGTCGGAAGCGAGGGGTCTTAGTTTATGTTCTCGCTCCCCTGGTGTTAAGACCTGACTACGCCACTACACGGATCCTCTCCATTACTCTTGTGTCCCTGACATCACTTTCGGGTGAAGAACCGGACGTCAAATCCTCATAGATCGAATGACTGATTGCACTATTATGTATAATCAGTTGTAACAATTGAATCATTTGTTTTTATTAGCATCACAGAGGCGCTACCTCTTTTGCAAATGGCAGAGCCCGAGCAGTTGATAAAGATGAAGAAGAAGTAGGTGATAATCATCAGAGTTCTAAGAATGAGCCTGGAACACCATGTAGAGCATCAGATAAGAAAAATAAAGTTAAGACTGCACAGGTACAACAGCGTGGCTCATTTAAAAGATCTCGGGTGTCCTCATCACTCATCGTCCCATTCAAAAGGATGAAGTCATCTCTATCTCGTCAAAGATGTTACTGCCCATTCTGCCCCAAGTCATACGCACAACGTAATAAACTTTCAATGCATATGAGAAAGGAGCACAACCAAATTTTGCCACGACTTAACCCAACCCGATTTAAAAGAACAGAAAACAACAGAAACAATTCCCCTAGTGCTGCAATTTCCGAGGAAAGCCTAAAAAGTGGAGCAGACAATCAAGTGGATAAAAATATAGAAAAAGAGGTATTTCAGTTTAATTATAGAAGTTATAATTTAATGTTCATAAAGTAATCTATAATAAATTTTCTACCATATTGTTAGTAAGGTAATATAATAATAATAATAATATGTGCATTTATTAAGTGCCGCTATATGCAAAATGACCGTAATAGTGCTAAATGTACAATGAAGGGTCCAGTGTCTCTGCAGCAAAGACAACAACCGGTGTGGCAGCTTCGACCTCTGCAAGTCTGAGATTTGATGGATCAATAATTATTTGTCTATAATTCAGAAATCATTGCCACATAAGATAATCCATGGTGCATCTTCGTTTTTAGCTGCTTTGTGAAAGCATCTTAATGAGCGCTGTGCGCTTTTTGAATTATATCATGTTAAGTAGCCATTTTCAACTGTTGTGCTTGGCTATGACTTAAAAGTCCTAAATTTTGTAGGTAACCCCACGTTACCTTAGTTTGTGTAAATCAGTTAAGATACTTAAATGCACCATCTAATACAATACAATACAATACAATAAATGGTTTTATTTCCAGTTCCCCAGTTGTTGGCAACCTATCTGCTTCTAACTTTTGTAATGTATTTTGTATATGACTATTTCGTATTTTGTTTGTTACAAGCTAGTGATCTAGTTTGTAACATTGTGCGTTGGTCATGATGAAATTACTAATATACTACTACTATGTATGACAGCGTGGCTCAGTTAAAAGATCTCTGGTGTCCTCGTCACTCGTAGCCATGAAAACTTCTCAAACTGATCCAAGACATCAGTGCTTCTTCAAGATAGCTTGCAATACATAATTTTCAAATATGGTGCCTATAGTTGTCACATTGCGGGCTGATTTTTGCTCATGTGGCAATTGTCAATCAGAAGTTGAGGGTTTGTTTGTTTAAACGTATTTACATGTGAATTCTGTTCATTAACGTAGTTTTTCTTTCAATCTCCTGACAGAAAATTGACTTGAGTGGTTACATTCGTGAATATTCCATCCAGTTCTCTTTAGAAAATAAATTCTGTTTACCTTGCTTTAAATTAATTTTTACTTTTTATTGAAATGATTTTTAATCTATTACAGGAGTTTCTGCAATCAGTACAGAATTCATCAGAGGCTCGTAGTGGTAAATTGGTGCAGCTTAGAGCAAAGGTATCAATCTGTTTCTTTTTCAATTTGTTGTCTTCAACTTCTAATATAATTGGTGTATTTTAAATAGGTACAGTATAATCTCTGATATCATTTAATTTTTATATAAATGTGTGGATGCAGAAAGAAAAATTAAACTTCCGTTATTTTCATATTATTTATTTATTTATTTGTCATATAAAATGATGGAGCCAAAACTTCTGTTGTACAGTTAGGAGTACAAATGTATCTCGATTCTTGTCTCACTTGTTCTTTACACTATTTAAGACTCGTTAATATCTTAATCGTGTGATTTTGCTTAATTTCTTTAGACAGTTTTGATGATATTTAGTCCTACATGTGTTATTGGGATATGAACGATGCACTCTGTTTCTCGTGTTTGGTACGTGAAACTTTAGAAAATAGACCGCTCGAAAACTGCATGTATTTTGTAAGAGACAACTGTAACGCTGCCACAGATGTTTCAGTGAAGAGAAAAATGGTCTCTGCCATGGATTCTGTGTACTAGACAACTATCGCGCCGAAATTCTAGAGAAGGTCTTGCGACTCTTCCCACATTGGTGTGAAATTATGGAGGCTAGAGCAGCTTTATAAAAGAAAACTCCTGAAGTTCTATTGTAGTGTATGATATAAGTTATAATAGAAGAATTTGACGCCTGTTTCCTTCATGAGGGTGATGCCAGCGATGCTACAGGAGTTGTCTATGCAAATACATGTACATGCGATGCATAATCATCAGAACACACAAAACAGTACCAGTCCATTATATGGAGGTAGATAGCATTAATTCTTCTTCTTTTTTTAACAGAAAGACTTACTATTGGAGGATTGTGTGTTCGTCTGTCCATACTGTGTCCTCACATCATCAAGCATTGTGGGCATTAAGAAACATATTGCGAGCAGGCATAGCTTCCGGGTTTTATCAAGTATTATTAAACCGAATCTCTCTGGCGATGGATTAACAGTGATTCCGTGTGTGCAGTGTATTGAGGTCGAACCTATCAAGATCATAAAGAATCACAGCAATCCCATTGTTCTACTTGAGAATCTGAACATGAGTGTAGTTAATTTAAAGTTATCTTGTGCTTATTCTAACTCAGCTTGTTCAACTTCTGACTTTGGTGATTCGAATCCTGACTTGACTGATTCGAATTCTAACACAGCTGATGCCAATTCTAACTCAACTGAAGCTGATTTTGACTTTGCTGATTCTAATGATTGTAACGCATCTGGTGCTCACTATGACTCCGTTGATTTTAACACTGACTTGGCTGAAGTTAATTGTAATTTAGCTGATGCTAATAATGACAGTTGAAAGACATGATAAGATTACACAGGATTGTAGGAAGCCAATAATATTCTGATTGTGGATACTAGCAGGTTGCGCCATGTACCTTTGGTTAAAGCTTCTCAACTATGTCTAAAGGTACGATAATAAGAGAAAAAGACTGCAAATTATATCAAATTTAAAAAAAATTAAAATAAAAAATGAAATCTTTGGGCCTGTGTGGAGTTAAATGAATAATTGAAACGTTTGGAAATAACTATAAAAATAACTTTTTCAGTTTTTAGATCATAATGGCAGCATGTTTAATGATTTGAGTGATTTCTGCAGATTAATTCAGTAATTTTATCGTGACAGAGTACTAATCATGACTGCTTACACTAGCTTCAGTTTATAAGTTTTTCCGTTTTTAATAGAAACTTTGAAAGATATTATTTTTAGTTACAATATGCTAGTGAGTAATATGCATAATTTGACGGTTAAATGTAACCATTTAGATGTTTTTTGGAATCATTCTTAAATTTGTACGCAATAATTATGTTCAGTGAAGGATGTAGGAATTTTTAAAGGAGGGGGGGATCGAGGGGGGCAGACCAGATCGAGACCAATCGAGGAGGGTGGGGAAATTGTCTGAAATAGGTATTTCAATGGATAAAATTGTAATAATTTTCAAATTGAGGTGGGCCATGGCCTCCCCCCCCCTGACTGGTTGAGGGGGCCATCCCCCTCTAATCCACGCCTGATTATGTTCTATGTGTTTTTTTTATTATAGGCCATAGATTGCATAGATGTGTCTGTATAAAAGTTAAATGTTCCATTACTCATTTGGTAATGTAATGTATTTACTTTTTGCTGGGTGGGGCTCTCCTGTAATGTAATGTATTTACTCTTTGCTGGGTGGGGCTCTCCTGTAATGCAATGTATTTACTCTTTGCTGGGTGGGGCTCTCCTGTAATTCAATTGTTTGAAGGATTAGGGCCTATGCATTATGCATGCATTCATCAAATGTTAAACGCCCCTGATATCGTAGTCAGATGATGAAACGGACGTTAAACTATATTGTATTACTGTATATTATGGACTGAAACCACTTTTAATTTTAGTCTATAAGCCCAGTGGCGTCGCTACCATTGAGCACTGGAGCGTACGCTCCCTCTGAGATTTTTTAATGATTTTTTACAAAGTATTTTTTACAATGTGAATAATCTTGGTTATGTCATAGTCTTGAATTCTTAAATGTTAATCGTAATTTATTGAATAATGCATAGGCCTACATGTGAGAAGTTATGCATTAAATACATGCTTTTCTACTTTTATGTGTAACAGTGTTAAAGACGTATACTATGACGTATAAGCTTAGTATTTATGACGTATAAGCTTAGTATTAAATCTGTTAGGCTATGTGTCTGAAAAAAATCTGTGCTCCCCCTGAACAAAAATCCTGGTGACGCCACTGTATTGGCCTATAGGCTAGAGGCCTACATTTATACAGTAAAGGCTATTCCTAGCATAATGACAAAAATTCTACTTTACTCAGTAAGCTTAAAACTGCAAAGATAAGTTTAACAATGTTTCAGTACCACAAGAACACTGGAGACGATGCATGGTCTGTTGGCATCACAGTGACCTATGTAACATGTGGTCACGGGTTCAATGCCCAGTTTTGGAGACTTTTTAGTTGCTGCCTTGATTAGCTGCTTTTCTGGCCATTGCCATAGTAGCAGACAAAGTGCATTTACCAAGACACCCTCTGGCGACTGCACTAGCTAGCCGAATTTGGAATCAGTCTGATCTTTCTCGATATATGGCTTGAATATGTTGTTATTATTACATGTATATGCTAGTCTCCTAAACGTACCCATCAGACACATACATTCGTCCCTGACATCGCCTTTGGTTGAGGTACCTGACGCTAACTCCGCATTGTATTGTATTGTATTGTCATACAGCATATTTCTGTATTGTATATATATTTATGCAGTATACTAGACAGTAAGTAATTACTAAGTATAGATGCCTGCATGTGAACAAGCCACATTGACTTGGTTTTTCAAGGCCAGCTTCCGTATGAGAAGCTTGTATCTATAGGCCTTACGAGGCTTATGTCTTTATCCTTATGTTCTTACAACCTGCACAACATCTGTGATGAGTTAGTTACGTTAATGAAGGGTATTAACTCCTGTTGGTTCCTTAGAATGATGTATTTTCTCAGTATAATTGGCATTTTATAACTCAGCGTAATTATATATGTAAATGTCTTTGTATGCCTACATCATTGATATATATTGTCGAGCAGTGATGGGCACCTAACTAAAAAAAGTAGTTTAACTACTTTTTTAACTAAACAAAAAAGTAGTTAACTATTTAACTACTTTTCTAACTACTTCTTGACATAAAATTTGCTGTTTTCTATATACAATTTTAACAATGCCGATAAATGAGCTTTACTAAGCTATAATTTCTACAGAAATCAACAAGAAAACACATGTAGTTAGAACCAATGGATTAGAGAAATCAATTATGTTTGGGATGGGAGAAGGTCAATGAAGAAGAGGTCGACTTAGACTAAGATGGTTGGATGAGATTGTGACGTTGACAGGGAAGATTCTGACGAAAGATAGAACAAGGTGGAGAGTAATTTCGAATGTATGCAGCAGAGGTCGTCTTCGACCTAACAGCTCCGGGTAACCAGGTTTAATCAGACTCGCTTGCAGGGGCTAAAATCCCCACCAAGGTGGTGGAATCTGAAGTTCCTCTCTTTGAAAGTCCCCCAAAGGCCAGAAGTAAACCCCCAAGGCAATGTAAAAAAAATTATCCCCCAGGGCCGTAGGGCCTAGACTCGAGGAATCCGTTGGATTCCTCATGTAGTAGAGCATAGGCGTAGATCTAAGCCTCTGCTCTCTTGACCTGGCTATATAATGGACTTTGCTCTGTTTAGGATCTCGCATTCTCGTCGGTTTATGCATACATTGGCAAGTGTGTTCTGGTGACCCAGTGGTGGGATAGAATAATATTACTACTTGCAGTTACTTAGTTTGCTTGAGACATCCCTGCCATCGCCACCGGTTGAGAACTTGACGTTAAATCCTTAATGCATGCATTGTATTGTAGGCCTATGCAATTAAAGCCACTGATATGAAATTGTCTTCTAATGATAAGCCTACATTTTATATTATACAGTAGTCAATTAATAGGCCTACTATACATAATCTATGGGGTCATGCACACTGCATAGGATGGTGGTCAGGTCAATGCGAAACAGTATGAGACCGGGTGCGAATTACCGGGTAGTTCGGGGGTCGAACCCTCCCTTTTAAAGATTTCGAGGTCGGATTTTTATCATTTTGACATATAAATTGTAAGGGAAATATGCTCCGATGCCCCTCCCCCTTGAAGGCGTCCGAACCCTCCCCCCTTAAAAGCGTCCAATTCGCACATTGGTATGAGGGTGCGGGCCACTTAGGCCTACCATTTATCCACGAGCCCGGCCAAGGTTCCTTGGGCCCGCCCGTGGGTGGGTAAAATCGTTTGCAGAGTGCGGGCATCCTCATAGGCCTAACGTCCTCATAGGGACGTACTTATAGGCCTAATAGAAATTATAAGCTGAGGCTCAAAATGAAATTGGTAGGCAATATGGTCGACAAAAATGAACAGAACCCAAAAAGGAGAAGAGAGGTCGACACAGGGCGTTGACGGTCATGGACCTGATAGTTCTCCGCAGTTATCGTTTTCTTGCTGTTCCGATCCGCGGATTGTCCTGATCATTAAATTCTGTTTCTTTCTCGTTCATCCAATCACCAATAATTCTTACAGGTGTCCTGTCGGTTCCCTACGTTGACGGTCGTGGTTTTCCATAGTTCTCGCTCTCCCTCGGTTCTTATCATGTCTACTTCTTCTACATTCATCCAATCACTGAGACTCTTTGTATAGGTTGGCCTAATTGTTTGTCTTCCTTTGCAAAAGCTTTCCCTCAATTTTTCCACTTAGAATATTATTATGCTTTCCATTTCTTTATTTCTTATTTATAACATTTATCGTCTCCGAAAGTATGACCCAATTTGGCAATTTATTCCAGACGCCCACTATGGGATTTTCGAAAGAGTATTTTCTATGGAATTTATTTCTTTGTCACATTTCGTCGTTAGTGGTTAATGATGGTGGTTATACACAGAGCTTGGTCAGTGTGTAGGCCCTAAGTGATGCTTGTAAAAGTAAATAGTAAACACAGCAGCAGCTTTGAAGTTTGTACACATGTGCAATAATTTATTGTACTACATGTAGTTATATTTATGGCGTTTATTTTATTCTTTTATTTTCTTATTATTTACTCTTTGCATCGTATACTTTGATTCATTTCGGTCCTTATGCGCAGTTGAATGCTCGGGATAATAGGCCCCTATTGACGTGATAACTGTCACTGTTTAAGTACGGGGGTCCGCGATCCATGCTGAAGGAAATTAGGGGTCCCTAGTCCAAAAAGTATGGAAACCACTGCTATATTATGATGCTAAATAATGCTACTTGGTTGCCACTTTTGTCACAAGAAAAATAGACTTGGTAGCTGTTTGCATTGTTGACATTTATCATATGCATTTGATCAGCTGACTGGTATAATATTCTAACTTAGGCTGAATTAGGTCGTATCTCATCATGTGAGCGCGTGACAGTATAATACATCGACGCACTAAAATTAGAAAGTCGTGTTGCATATATATAATCTTAACATTTTATAACGGAGTAATTTTCTGTGAATTGATGTTGTCATAAAGTTTTATTTTTTATGTTGTACAGAGTAAAATAATAATAATATCTTCCTCTCGATGGATTAGGCCCATTATCGCCCATATACTAAATTTATATCCCTTTATTTTATTTCGAAAAATTCTCGAGATATGCAAGATATTGACTTGAATTACCCATACAAATGTGTATGTTCTGGTTGCTGCTAGTGCGATTTATAGCCCAGTACTCCTCTCTAAATACGTGGTCTGGTTATAGCAATATCTTTCTATTACATATTCTCAGGGGTCCCAGCCAGTGGCGTCTACCAATGGGGGGGTTGGGAGATCGA
>JAQFZF010001522.1:0-13934 GCA_034695365.1 Enchytraeus norvegicus | reverse complement strand
TGTAGTGTTAGAACATTTATATTTGTATGCTATACAGTAACTGTACAGGGTTATCTAACCCTTTTTGGTGTTCTATTTAAAATAAAATTAAAAAATGTTAACGTTCAAGTGACAGCTAAATAATTAGATCTCTCTCTCTCTCTCTCTCTCTCTCTCTATCTCTCTCTCTATCACGCTTTGTCTCTCTCCCGATAAGTGCACTGCCTAACGGCAGATCCATAGCATAATTCTAGTCATATAGTTGTATGCCATATTTTTCTTGGTGATAACTTTTATTTACGAAGTGGCCGGGCCCCCTCATCCTTTCTCATTGACAACTTGTTTTCGCTTGGTCTATTCTTAAGTTTGCCGGAGACAGCACGTCTTGAGTGTCCTATGAAGGATATTACTGAGCTATAATTTGGTATAATTGATTAATTGATTAATTTAGTATCACTAATTATTTAAACATTTAGTATGTTTTGTCTTACTCTCTGTCTGAAAAAGTTAATTATGAAAGTAACAGAAATAGAAGTGAAAGAAAGGAAAAATAAATATATAACTAAGTGTAGTGATTATTATTGAAATTATTTTTTAAGTTCAAAGGTTATAGAGATATAAATATAAAGAGATATATATGTTATGTAAAGAAGCAAATAGAAGAGTCGACAAACAAGCAAGTATATAAAAATTAGAGTTTGATAAATATAATCTTAATACTTAGTATCCGCTTTATCTTGTTTGAGTGAATCAGTGTTTCGAATTTATATTTGATTCGTTCCAAACTTCCGTCACCTTACAGTTTTTATCTCACATTTTTATTACCCTGGAAACAAATTGAAAAGTTTGATGGCAGACAGTTTAAAGGATTTATGCAATTTCCGATCCATCAGGAGCCCTTCAAGTGAATAATAAATGTTATCTTTTAAAGTTTAAAGCTGTTTCTTATCGAGCATAAGATGTCGTAAAAAAGCACTATCAGGAACAAGTTAAATGTCATCTTAAACAACTCCCGGTGGAAATTGTAAAGTAGGGCTATCAAGAAACACATAATGGCAGCTTAAACGAGGTCCTTTAGAAATCCTGTCAGGTAGGACTGTAAATATAACGAAAATATCATCTTAAATCTGACTGTTTGAAAGTCTTGTAGTAGAGCTATCGATGAAGAAAACTGTGTCAGTTTAAAAAGCCAATACCGTGGGACTAGGCATAAATACTATAACTTATATCCCTCTTTTTTCGCCACTTGGGCAACAACATGCGCCTACAAAAATAATCAGAAATAACAATATAAATCAAAAAGAATACAGTGCACAGAATCGAGAAAATATGCACAGCATAAACGAAATCAGCCAGTATTTAATATTGTTCACAGTTCTAGCACACTTTTCATTATTGATCACAATTTAGCCTTATTATAGTCCTAATTATAGATATAACGATTTTTCTATAGAAATGCCATAACACTCTATAGTTAGTATGCCAGATTTTCTTTAAAATAAGTTTTATTTCTGACGTTGGTTCCCATATCCTTCCTCAGTGACTGCATTAGTCGACTTCTACGAAACACGTGCAGATTCCGGTTGGTCTATTCACAAGTTTGCCTGAGCCAATACTGCCAGAAATAATGATAGCCTATTTAAAACAGACCCCAGTTTGAGAAACTAAAATTCTATGTCAATCGAGCAACGTCATAACGCAGCTTAAAACAAGTCCCTCTAGATAATCCCAAAGTAAACTTCCACTCTATCTATAAGGATGAGATACGGAGAAGGACCGGAGTCGGTTAACTGGAGTGAAGTCCCAGTGGAAGCGTAAAGTGTAGCATCGCCTTTATTGAATGCGTCCCAGAGCTTCCGCGTTAAACAACGTCATTAATATAGCAGGCTATTGACGCAACCTGGACAAATAGGTGTTATCTGGGACTCCTCATTTCAAATCCTCGGTTGTAAAAGTTTGTAACTGGATCAAGGACAAAGCGGAAGGACAATTTGGTGAAAGCGATGCGATAAAAAGAATGAATTCCAGAATTAGAAATACAAAGAATTTAGATAAAACCGGTTGAAAGTATAAAGAATAAGCAAACAGCCTAATATTATCGTTTAAAGTCAAGAAAATTTGTAAAAGTTTCGAAGAACAAAGCAGTAAAAATAGACTTTGAACATTGAATAAATTGAAGAGGCGAGTGGATTCCAAGGGGATCCAGTCAAATTGATTCCGATGGGAGATTTCAACTCATATGAGATCAATAGTAGAACTTAAGGTTATAAATTTATGTTTTTAACGTTTATTGATAGAAGTAGATTTGATGTACGTCGATGGCCAAATGAAAATGAATAAAAGAAAGAAATCATTGATAGTGTAGTTCCTTACCAATAGTTAGTTGGGAATATGTTTGACTTCAATTTCGCGGCCCAACGGCTACATCAGTGATAGGTTGGCCCTGGGATTCGAACAGTGTACTTATGAAACCAGAGTTGGGCACTTAACTGATTTGCTTAAGATTTTAAATTTATGTACTTAGACTAAGGCACTAATATAAAGGAGTCATGTTCTACTCATTTGGTAATAGACAGTTAACAACAGGCCCTACCAGAGAAGGAGGGTTTACTGCCTAGGGATAATATGTAATAATAATAATAAACATGATCGCCCTTTATGCTATCCTTTACAATAATAATAATAATGTTAATGAGATTTATAAAGCGCCGCTCTATGCGATTTGCCACAGTAGCGCTAGTGCAATTAATTGGCTCGATCGAATAATACAGTCTTTAGTCTTTTTTGAAAACATGGTAATGAGAGTTCTGAGTCCCGCAGATTTATTGGTAGAATGTTCCAAACCATTGGACCAGATGCACTGAATGCTCTGAATACAATGCTAAACTAAAATAACTCATAGATGGTTTCTCACCTTTCTAACGCAGACCTGTCACTAATGGACATTCTGCAACGCGTGACTATCTACTGTCTCGCAATAACCCTGCACTCAGCACTGGGGACATATAATTTGTACTCAAGTATTTTTTACTGTCGAGACACCCTGACGAGTCCTGTAATAAGAAAGTGAGTTATGACCCAATCGTACGAATATATCGATCTGAGGTGGTGGAAGAGGCTTTGGTAATGGAACTGATCAGAATTAAGTGCTGGGCCCCTCGTCGATTAATACTGGACTGGAGTGAGGGATTTGCAGACATCTTTGAAGTCTGTTATAAGGTTTTGGGCACACATGCATTCATCTGAGTCATTGAGTGGGTGAATTAGCGCTATTTAATCAATCAATCCTGAGTTAAGTCCGGAGAAATTAGCAATGGATAGAGGCGCAACTCAAAAACAAAGAACCTCAGTGAATGGATTCGTATGGATGAATTTGAAATGACAAAAAGTGCTGGAGTATTGCTAGAAATGACACACCATGATCTCCTACGATCGGGTCGGACACGGAACCTGAATTAAAAGGATAGTGATCCAGTCTCTCATTATACAGTATAATACAATACAGTACAATACAATACAATACAAATACAATACAGTACAATACAATATAGATTTAACGTCATTTTTTCATTTGACGACAATATCAGGGACGTCTCCAGAGTAAACGCGATACTAGCAGATCCACTCGAACGCAGTTAACAAGTCACTAGTGCTGAAAGAGAACAGGAAAGGGTGAACACTGGTCAAACACGGTGCAAGTCCGTTTATCGAATATAACATCTTGGTTGTGATCAGGATTCAGCACGAAGCCACTAAAGCTCCTCCCTGGTTCCTAACTAACGTTATAGATGAACAGTCGGGTTAATGGAATGGCAGCAGTTATCTCCAAGGCATACTAAAACCCTGACAATATGGAAACAGTATACAACGGCTGAGCACGATATGCCAATATAAGTCTCCTAAGTCTCCGATGGGCGCAGACTTAGGGAGGGGGGGGGGGGGCCGGACCCCCAAAGTTTGACATGGGTGGTAAGAGTATTTTTCTACCCCGAAATAAATTTGAAATATTTTAGCTGAAAAATGAGTTTATGGAGATATGAATATTTTTATGTCCCTTCATAGGTGAGACAATAATATTTCAAAAATAGGATGGACTATAAACATTTGGACCCCACCCACAAAATTTTGTTTGTACCCCAATTAACTTGGACAACGTCTCCGCCCATGAATAGCCCTATATCGTGGCGTGAGAGACGGTATAAGAGGCTAGTAGGTTGTGCGCATAAATGATCGCGAGAATAATTCTAATATTAGATCATATTTTCATCTTCTTGCAGCGATGTACTCTTTGAAATCAATTGGGGTCCGATTTCTGAACGTCTGAAAGTATGGTTTGTTGCTAAGGCTGCATAGCAACAGACCGGAAGAGTAAATATTTATATGATGTGGTAGGTATGAGCTATTTCAGAACCATTGGTTTGAAAACCTCACATGAAGTTCAGAAACTGATCATGGGCGTGTCATGCAAATGATTATAAAAGGATAAATAATGTGTAAGTACAACAAATCAAAGTAAGAAAGACAAATTTTCTATACAATAAACCAGACGATGAATATTTATTGAGTTTATTGCATACCTGAATTTCTGGTACAGCCACTCGTCTTAATATCTATTGAATAGTGATTTCAATAATACATCAATATCTGCTAACGTCATGGCATTACTAACTTATCTTACTCTGACTACTGTTTCTGGCTGGCATTTTCAAACATGAAACTATCCGCTTTTATGATTTTTTAAAATAATTATCAATCAATGGGTTTTAGTGTGCTTAAAGTCTAGATCAGCATCCCATGGCCTCCCCTCAAAATGACTCCAGACACTAAAGCTGCCGTTCCACAATAAAGCTCAAGCGAGACTCAAACTCTATCTGCTTCTAATTTAGGATTTATCATTGTTGTATTGTATATTATGTATATTTCTAGCTTGTAACATTGTGCGTATGTCACAATGAAGTTGCTAATAAAATACTACTACTAGGTGATACAGATGTTACTCCACATTGTAACCTGCAGTTTATATAAATTATTTAATTTTCGTTGAAATAGTTTTCATTTTGACAATTTTTATAGCATTGGAGGAAAAATGTATGACTTTTACTGTATGACTTCTCACCTTGCATATTGTATGCCAAGTCTGAGGATCTGATAATATGTTGACGAATGTAATAGTGCAAGGAATTGTATTCTGCCACGGTAATGTAATAGCGAGCGCTTCGAGGCATGTATCTAATGTAAAATACTTAGCTAATGGATGAAGCCGGTTATAAATACTGTAAAAATATAAGCTATTTGTAAGTCAACATGACATGTTATAATTTTGAGAACCGTAGGCAATATGCTGAAATTATTGTGAAGATGATTTTATGAATTTAGATCTGTTAACGTATGAGTAAAAGGTTGTGTGCCATAGTTGATGCCGAACGTAGGCGCGGAGCTGCTCCCGATCCTGAGCGATTGCAGCACACCGGTGACATAGTCATTAATCCAACGGTGAGGTCGCCAGCCCCACTCTATACAATCCAATTTTGATAATTGGATCGTATACGCCAGACCTGTGATAACCTTTGCAATCTTCCGAAGCAGTCACCTACTAGGTACTAATTTCTTCCAATTAGCCGACCTCGGAGAGGAATGAAAGCTTGGTTGGCCCGCTGTAAATCCGAAATGTTACTGTATGAGTACAGTTAGTTAAGTACCGGTAAGCTGAAGTTGATTGGGCAGTGTAAGCAGTTTAATGGGTCTATAAAAAGCATCTGATGCTTCCTAACCCATAAATGTAATGTTATACCATTATAAGTATTAGCATATTTAGGTATTCGCTAATTATAGGCCGTCCTTGACATCGCCTTCGGCTGAGGAACCGGACGTTTAATTCTCATTGCATTTGATTGTATTGTATTAATGGATGTTTTTCAGAAATGCTTAGAAAAAATTAGTGTGACAAAGCACCGTTATAACCATACATTGTAATTTGATGGTTTAGTTTAACTTTAAAAATATTTTATGAACATTGTGTGTATATTGCGCGGTATGATAGTGTGTGTTTCATTGTGTGCGTTAGTGGACCTAGCTGCTCGATTCTGAGTTCTTTTTAAAATTGCCGGTTAGATGTATGATTTTTTTGCGTTACGGTTTACGGCGACTCGAAGTTGTAGAGATTTTGTCAATGAATATAGCAAATATATATTGACCACATACTTAGAACTGTTGAAATTCAGCTTGACTATTCTGAAAAATGAATTTTTTATATATTAATATACTGAGTTCTGGTGACATTCTTATAGAGATGATTCCAATATAAGTTAATTAATTATTACTTTAAATTTTTTGTTACTACTAAGATAATTATCGCTAATACTATTGCTAAAAGTTGTGAACTTCTTTGGCGGACATTTAATCGTGTACTAGTAGAATTTTTGTCGAGAAAGTCAGGGTTTACTCTAGAATGTCGATCCTAAAGTTCATGGTTCCAAGATGCTCTTATTGTACTTGGAATGTTGACACTAGTGACCGTAATTTACTTGATTACCACTGCCAAGTGGAAAATATAACTTTTCTTTTATCACTAATGCATCTGCGCTAAGACATTTGTGTCATAAAATATTGTAAGCGTTTCCCCTGCTGTCTTCTGCAAGGTCTGCATGTGTAGAAGTAGAATCACGAAGCATTGAGTAGTAGAATCCAGGAGGCGACGCGTAAAAGTAAATTTTAAATAACTTTTTTAAGCTTCTTGTTAATCATTCATGATTCTGAATTTGATTTAGATGTCTGGAGGATAGCGGGTTCTTGTCCTAGACAAGTGTGAGAAAATTCTTGCACAGTTGGAAATATAACTTAGGGCTCAAACGCAGTTTTAGTGTTGTATCCGATAATCTTGAAAATTAAACATTAGAGAACTGCACGTGTTTCATGAGAGACGCCTACCTCAGATTATGAGAAAGGTAGCCGGAAATAACCTCAGAACAGCTGCTACATTTATTTATTTATTTATCACATCGTAAAGACTGCACTGTAAAGTCATTACAATAAAAACATTGAATGTACGTGTGAATGGAAATAAAGGTCATATATATAGGCCTATATGGCACTTACATATTCCAATAAAAAAATTACAATTCTGTACTTTGCATACTTAAATTACTAATTGTAGCAGTTTTAAAGTTAATTGCATTTATATATATTTTCATAATTAATGACTGCATTTAGGTGTGGCAAAGGCATAACCTTAATGATCGGATCAACTGTTGGTAGATGTGTGCTCGTAAGTGAGCGTATGTGACAGCAAGCTATTGGTATGAATGTGTATGGATCTGCCATTAGGCAGTGCACGACAGAGTGAGACAGAGTTTATTTCTTTTTGTATCATCCGACATTTGATTATAATTATTTGCACAGACGGTTTTTTTAATATGTATTCCATGTGTGTATTCTGTGTATTTACAGAGTAACGGGAGAGGCGGAGGTGTGTGTACAGGACATGTCGAGGGATTGTCAGGACCCACGACCCATCTATAACGCCTCAGAGCAGGTCATCTCCTTCATGTGTGGCGAGGGGCGTCCAGGTAGGGATGAAAACCTATTACATGTATTTCACCATCAATGTCCTAGAGGAGAACAAAATTTAATAGAAAATGAATATAAGAAAGTCAAAGTAAAAGTAACACAAAACTAATCAGTCAGAAGCATGCATAAATTATAACGGCCCACTTTAGTACTGTATCCCACCAATATCCCACTTTAGACATGCATGAAAATGTTCAGCAAAAAGTGATTTTGTTTTTACTACCCTTGCATTGCAGTATATTGTTTGCTCTCGAGCGTGTTCTTTCACTCCTTTGAATGACAGTAAGGTACAGGCAACTAGCTATATTAATACCATCTTTATTGATATGAAACGGTACAGTGTCAATATCTAATGTTAAAATAAATCAAAACTCAATCAATCAATCAATTAATGTTTGCGTTTGTGGCACATCCCCACATACAGTGGTTAAAGTAGTAGTGGTTGAAGTGGAAAATGGTAGGTGGTGGAACAGGTGTAACTCCATTTTGGGCGGTGGTGGAGGTGGTTGAACGCAGAGATGAGATATAGTGAGGTGCCGGAACGCCGCCGTTCCACCGCGTTCCGACCTACTTCAAACACTGTCCCCACTTGAAATTGGATTTCTGAGAAATAATTGATGTTTTAAAATTAGGTTCGATCATGAAATTTATTTTAGCTAGATTTCAATGATTCGCTTTTAGAATTGAATCACCATGTCACTAATGCCAGAAATCCACGGATATTTAATGGAAGAGTACATATACAGACGTGCTGGTGTAGCCGTATGGCTGTGTTCGTCTCCTGGACGTCTGACAAATATTTGTTTAGCGGTTTCCGCGAAAGTAATTTGCCTGCACGAACGAAGATTGCAAAAATGAACATTGCTTGTGACATGTTTAGCATTAAATGCTCATGAATAGATATTATGATTCCGTGCGGTGTAAGAGTCATTCTGAATCCTTGGCTTTTGGAACTCAATATGTAATTTTATCTTATTCTCATCAAATTGCAAATGTTCTATGAAAATGCATGCGAGAATTTTATTTTTATTCTGTTGGAGGTAAGGGATTACAATATATGGATGATGCTTAGCAAGAGTGGACCAACGCACAAAGCCGAATTAAATTTATTTAAATTAAATTAAATTAATTTCTTTTAAATTATTTCAGAATCATAATCTGAAAGCATTAGATTTTTATACAACGTTATAGAGTGTAGTTCTTATATCATTGGCTATACAGTAGGTATCAACTGCAGTCAATGCCAGTCCTCACGTATTTTTCTATTACAAACATTTATTGGTAATTTTCTTTGCAAATTTTCTCTCACTCAACTCGCAACTGGTCTTATACCTGACAGCATACGACATAATCTTGTAAACTTGATATTTTTATGTTCAGTCAGTTCAATTTAAAACTTTAATTAGGAGTTGACTCAGGCGTCTCTAGGAAACAAAGGACACCTGTGACCGTTCCTTTAATTTCTCTCGAGGAGGCCATAAAGTCTCAGAATTTGTTAACACAAGCCACCGGGGAATTAGTGGGAATAATACCAGGAGATGCTTTCCTGATTCCCCTCTAACTTCCATCTTCTTATTTTAAATTAATGTCGATGAACTAGAATATATATGTGCAAGAAAATGCAATATAATATATTTAGATTATAGCCGATATGAATCAATCCCATGTAAATTAGTTTTCTCATAGAAAATTGAGCGCGTATAATTGTTTTTATAAATTAATTTTTTCAGTGGTTTAATTAGTATAATAATAAAAGCCTCTCGACAAAATCTGTGTGTTGATACATATATAATCTAAATGCTAAATAATATTGTACGAAAAATTCCGTACGGCTTCGTCTAATATTATTAACTTTTTATTATTTTCACGAACTCTTTATTTGGTCACTTCAGTTACTGTTTTCGATGTTAATATTAGGACTAAATGTTTTCCTTCTAATAACGCATATTGTTCTGTGACTTACAAGGGTTGCGAAACCATTTTTGATGCGCAAATAAATAAATGTATGTGTAAATAACTAACTATATAAATAAATAAATAACACATTCCGATAAACATGTTGGCCACCATTTCCCTGTTCAGACACGTGCTGTCTTTTGGAATACATTGCGGTTGATTTGTCTAAATTTAGTGTTATATTCATTTGAATTGTTGTCTAATTAATTTCATATGTTGTGAATCAAAAATAGCTAGTAGATTTTCGTTAAACGTCTATGTCGAAGTAATAAAGTTTTCCAATTATAATCCAATTGTGGGAGTATTTTGGTAAGAAGAATCTAATAAATAATGATTGCATAATAATGAATGTTTCCTGGCTGTTTCTTAACTTTCTTTTCTATTCTATTATCTGCCAGACGGCAGGTCCAAATTAAGATTATAATTTTATACATCTTCTACATTCTTCGGGCTCAATTAGGGTCAATTTCTAAATTTCAGGTAAAGTTTTGAAAACCAATGGTTCTGAAATGATATACAGGGTGAGTAAAAAAAACAATCCCCTAGCGAAATCTCAATAACTTCGTCAAAACTCAATATTTTTGAAAAATATTTTGCAGAATTCTAGAGGAAGATTTTTGACATCTACCCTGCAATTGTGGTCGAAAAATATTTATAAATAAAAAAGTTACAGAGTTTTTACAAGCCCCTTGAGGGGGGCTTGTTCAACAAGCATTCATTTCCTTTTGACAATAATTTTGGCCCTGAAAAGGGCCGTTTGTTGATGCTGCCGACTCTATTTGAGTAGGTGTTCAAAGTGACCGCCATCTGTTCGAATGCACGCCTGTAGCCTCTTCCTGAATGCTAGCACAGCCAGGTCGATACCCTCTTGTGGCAAGTCGTCCCAGATTGCCTCTAGCACAGTCTTGAGTTCAGCCTTATTGGTTGGTTTTGGAGTGAACACTTTGTACCGTTCAAGCATAGCGTCCCGGACGTGGTAGTCGAGAGGATTGAGGTCAGGCAAAATAGTCCCCTAATATTGAAGCTACATCGTGCCGACGCTAATTAGTAATTATAAATAGACCGTGTTAATTTGTTGTTTTTTTCAATTTTTCTGTAGAAACTCTGTAACTTTTGTATTTGTGAATATTTTTCTACCAAATTTGGAGGATAGATGTCAAAATTCCTCCTCTAGAAGACGGTAAAATATTTTTAAAATATCTTTAGTTTTGACAAAGTTATTGAGATTTCGCTAGGGGATCGTTTCTTTTTACTCACCCTGTATATCATACTCCATTATAAAAAAGTTTACTTTAACTGTGAGTTAGCATCGTTGCCTAGAACCACCACGGATATGATGGTTAGAGCCGGCCCTTAGATAATTGCACTGAACATATATTTAGCTGGCTCCTTTTCTTTCAAATTTCGGACTCCTTTTCTTAAAAATTCCCATGCATAAAATTCTACATATGATTTATCTATCGATCTCATATAATATAAGCACATCATGGATCATCCAATTTTGTCTATATCCCACTGACTTGGCTAAGATTTATCGAATTTATTTTGCATAATGCCGGGATTATAAATTTTACAATGGTTTCAAACGTATCTGCTTTAGTTGCCAGTAACGAACACAAGCAGTGTATGACGCGTCCAATCTCACGGGCCACCGGATCCAGAAGAATAATTTTTTTTTAGATATATAATTTATTTTATAACATACTCAAAATTGATATCCATAATCAATTATATAGCTATTATTATTGTTCAACCTCACAGAGACAAGACTCTTTAATCTTTGGTCGCCACTTTCTAATTTGTTTATTTACTTATATTTCCATCTTATTTGTCATTTGCAGTGAAATAAAGAAATAAAGATAACGAAAATATATATTACTGAAGCTAAAACCCAACCACACACAGAATTGTTAATTTGTTATCAGAACATTGTCCTAAATTCTTATTACTTCAACTCGTCAGATGATAATAATTCTAATCTACTTCTTGTCTGATAGTTGCTTATTTGTCGTAATTCATGTAATCAGTATTTATATCTGCGTAGATCTTTGGTCTATTCTTCTTTCTATCCTATCCATTAGTCTAAAACCGAATTGTTGTCATGTATGATTTAGAAGTCTGCCAAAATATGCGGAAGAACTAAGATGGAACATGCAACTATATTTTTCGACTAGTTTAGAACTGTACAATGTACATCTATAATTATTATCTTTTTTTGGACCTAGTTATTTTAATTTTGTTTTAGTTTCTCATCAGTCATATATCTTTTCAAACCGTTTCGGGTGAAACGATTTGTAGTGATATATGCTGTTGGGACATCCCTGACATCATCCCTGGATGAGGAAAAGGTACGTTAAATCTTTATTATTGCTATTATTTCTTTTAATATTTATACTTACTGTGCAGACATAAAAAGTGCAGGCTTTCCAATAATATATTTGATATAAGTTAATAATATATTTGATATGATAAGTATAATATATAACAAGTTGATCCCATTCAAGAGGCTATGCCTTTACCACCCCTAAAATGTAACCTCTATCTTGGGAATATAATATATTCTGACTTCCGAGGTGGTTTCCCGCTTCCTTCCTCAGTATGATGTATCTGCGTTAGTCGGCTTTTACGAAACATGTGCAGTTTTCAGTTAATATATTCTCAAGGTTATTGCTGAGAAATCGTGAAGGAATACATAGAGCATTACATTTGTGTTTAAAGAAAGTTGCCTCTTTGGAACCCGTTCAGGTAGCGGCTAGTCTATTCTCAAATAGTCTAAACCAAACAAGGTACTATATTCCAGGATGTTGACATTCCATCTAACCAATTTACTCCACCCAATCTCAATCTTGCGTCCATATCATCGTATGACAATGACATCAGTTACGCCATTAGAGAAAGAAATAATCATAAATTTAAGAGTTTCTGAGCGATTGAAGATGTCAGGGCATTATACTTAATAATGAATAATAAATTTATAAGCGTAGTCCTACTATAGTAGTCCTACTTTGGCGGAGCCAAAAAAAACAACAACAACTTGCAAATATACAACAAACATATGCGGTCGTCACGTGTAAGCAATTAATTTTGAAAATAAATCAGCATAATTATATGGTAACATTAGGCATAATGAGCATACTGTTATGCTGTTCTCTCCATATTGGGAACCAAGACTTTACTAGGTGCCATGCACAAAATGCAGTGTCTCCGTGATTATGCGTTCAATTCACTTGGCATTTGCAGTATATATTACAAATTGGCCCCTGGTGATGCGTGCCAAATATCAAAGACAATGTTACTTGGGTAGGAAATCTAAAACATATAGCGGTCTCGGTAGTTATGGAACAGGGTGTATATTCCAAATAAAAAGGTTACATTTTAGGTGTGGTAAAGCCATAGCCTTTTTGATGGGATCAACTTGATGCTCGATGGAGTGCTAATTAGTGAGCGGGGTAGAAGACTGTGTTTCAGAATATGTACATTGGACCTGCCATTTGGCAGTGCTCTAGAGAGAGAGAGCGATTATTATTCTTAGCTCGTTTTTTGTTATGTGTAGCTACCGTTTGGATTATGAACTAGGCCTGACATTATAGTACTTGGAATCTCAATTATGGGTAGTGTATGCGTAAATATAGGGTGTTTTGAATAGATGTTTACGAGTTACTGTTACTGTAGGTTTAAAGAAATATTTACAAAAGTTTGCTACCGGTATTAAATTTCTCGTGAATAAGTAGTTCCACAATGTTACATTTTAATTAAGAATCGAATAATATGATTTAATACAACAAGATGATCTAATAATAAATTCAATCATGAGTGTATATCTCATGTAAAAATATTTCTAAATATAATATATAACTGAGTGCTTCAGCGGCTAAGAGTGTCAGTATTTAAGTAAAAGGTTTTGTGCCGAAGGACCGAGTTTCGATTCCCGACTGAGTCAATTAGAGAGTACTATATGAGATGAGCAACAGACCAGGCAAGCCCTCCATCCATTCCTGGGTCGGTTAAGTTAATTGAAAGCAATTAGTACGTAGTGGGTGCCTACTAGAGAAGATTGCTAAGCAAAGCAGGTACAGGTCTGGTTACATCACTAGCTACATTAGTGCGCGTTCTACGGTAAAGAAACCATCAAGCAGTTGGACGGTGAACTACAGAATGTACCAGAAAACAGAAACAAAAGAAGAAAAAAACCGGTAAACAAGTGTGTGCACTGGCGTGTGTGGAAATAACAAGAAAACAGAAATTATTCATTATGATATTGAAGGCAATGTGAACGGTTATATGAAGGTTTGTATTAGGATGTGACAGTTACATTAGAAATCATTGACAGAATATTGTGTTGTTACATTTTTATCCCGATGGTTGTATGGATCCGTGAAAAGTGAATTATTCATCAGGATATTTGACATGTGCAAACTTTCTCCCCGAGAGGA
>JAQFZF010001521.1:0-13935 GCA_034695365.1 Enchytraeus norvegicus | reverse complement strand
GGTAAGATCAAGTTATACTATTAGAAGAATTATGATCATTATCATACCTTTTATTCTCTGACTTGTAAGACTACTTAATTAACTATGTAATAAGAGTTTGTACTAGATGATGTAAATGGTGCACTTTAATGAATTGAACTGCGCCAATTCTTGATAGTCTCTAATCACCTAGTTATGACACAACGACTTAGAGCTCAAACTGCCTACCAACAATGTTGCAAGAAGGTCCATAATAATAAACTATTAACAGCTAATCTTGTGGTGGTAGTTGCACGCAGTAGTGAACTGTCTTGATTTGAACCTAGTGCTTCTAACCTTGATGCTAAACACACTATAACCTACTTTCTTAAATACTATATGCCATGTTTTGTTGCAGGTACAAGGATGTCCAGTCCATGCTGTCCGACGAAGATAAAGACCCCGGACCTGTAAGATAACTCTTTTGTATCTCCTCAATGTCTTAATTATGTAGCAGATTGTGTAAACATATTTAGTGCAACAAACCATTTTCCTTGTCTTGCAATATCTCTACTTTTTGACACCGGAGTAAGGGTGTGGAGTTCCCTTATCTGCACTATTATTATAATATCTGCGTATATTAAATACGGCAGCATTGACCTGCAGGCTACTTAATTAATATACAAAGGTGAGATATAGTGAATATCCCTGGATGTCTGGATATAGCATGTGCAGGCGAGTAAGTCGTGCTAAGATATCGGTATGGTAGAGGTTGAAACCCGAATTCTAACCTTTGTGACTCGTATGAGAACAGAAAGGACGACAGGATTTAACGTCTGTTTTGTATTCGTATTCGATAGAGGTTAGAGATTAAAAGCATATATTTTCATTTTTTATATTATTTCTTTCATCTAGATTATTTATTTAAATATATTAGGTTCGTCTCTGACAGCGTTGCAGAAAAAGAAATTGATGGTGAAACAAAATAATAGAACCGGAATTGAGGTAGAAATAAACAACCATATAGAGACATTATGCTCATTATGCCTCCTATTACGGTATAATTATGCTCACACGTGCCAACCGCTTATATTTTTTATATATATTATTTGCAAGGTGGCATTTTTGTTTTGTTTTTTTGCTCCGATCTTTATTTTGCTTCTGATTGTCTATCTTGGCCTTATAGAGCACAATGACAGCCAGTTCAGATATTCGAATCTAAACATCCAGACATTATTTTTTTTAACTTGTCTTGTCGATTAACCTGGGATTCCGTCCTGGGTCACTGGTTTCTGATGCGAACACTCTGCCGATGTCGCTAAACCCCCACCCCCTGTTCTCTCCATATTTAAAATCAAGAAAATCAGATCCTCAGAGATGTTGCATTTTCTTTCAGAAAAAATGCAACATCTCTGTGATTATGCTTCCAATTCTCTTACAATTTTCAATATACATTACAAATAGGCCCCAGCTGATGCTTGCCTAATAACAAAGGAAACGCACTATAACTTAGGCAGAAAATCAAAAACATATAATGGCCTCGATAGTTATGGAATAGGGTGTATATATACATTACCAACATTACATGGAATGATGAAACACATCGCATAGCAATTGTACTGTGATAAATCTTTGTTCTGTGCTTAGCACTCTGAGGATCTTGCTACTGTACATGGTGCTATGACGATCTTGGTGCTATACTCTGAGGATTGTGGTGTTTTACTTGGTGATCTGAAGATCTTGGTGCTGTGCTTGGTGCTCTGAGGATCTTGATACTGTACTTTGTGCCTCTGAGGATCTTTGTGCTGTACTTGATGCCCTGAGGATCTTGGTACTGTACTTTGTACCTCTTAGGATATTGATGCTATAATTGGTGAGCACTCTGAGGATCTTGGTACTGTGCTCAGTGGAGTCTAACTTCCAGTTGTAGTGGGAGATTCTGGTGGGGGGGGGGTGGTAAACACAAACCCCCTAGAATCACCAAAAACCTTGTGATTATCAACCCCCCCCCCCCCCAAGTTTTCCTAAGGAGATTGATATCCCATCCCCACATTGGTGGAATCCACTGACTGTCCTGATACTCTGAACATCTTGGTACTGTACTTGGTCTCTGAAAATCTTGGAACTGTACTCGGTGCTCTGAGGATTTTGGTGCTGTACTTGGTGCTCTGAGGATCTTATATTCTTAAACTGTATTTGATGCTCTGAGGATGTTACATTCTTCTTACTGTAATTGCTTGATTATGTTTGTAGTATACTTGGAGCCTTGAGGATTTTGGTGCTGTACTTGGTGCTCTGAGGATGTTAGATTTATTATCTTGGTACAATACTTGATGCTTTGAGGATTTTGGTGATGTACATAGTGCTCTGAGGCTCTTAGATTCTTTATACTGTACTTGATACTTTGAGGATCTTGGTACAGCACTTGATTCTCTGAGTATCGTGATATAAATATTTATACTGTTATTCTGTTTAAGATCCAGATAATAATAATAAGGTTTAACGACCGTTTCCTCATTCAGGGGCGATATCAGGGACGTCAATCCCTGGGAAAAATAATATTGCAAATGTTTCGCCGAAGCTGACGAATGCAATCACTGAAGGCGGCAATGGAAGATAAACTCAGAGCTCTGTTATCCATTGAACAAAGTCCCCAATGTTATAGGTTTGAAGAAGGCGAAATTTTTGTGATGGGATTGACTTTATTACATTATCAACGGTGTGCTCCTTAATGAGCTGAAAGATGAATTTTGTCACTTAAATTTTTGTGTAAGATTGTGTACCTTGGACCTGCCATGCGACTGAGCACTGGCTGGATGGTTTCGGTTTTAAAATATACTGATATATTTTAACTTGAAGGAATTTTTAAATTACGTAACAATATGTAACAATTTGTATAAGTCGGACTCCCATATATTCAAACACGTCCTTTTAATGGTTAATCGGGTATCAGCTGTTGCTTCAGTAGTGCACTCTTAACGGCAATATATGATTGACCAGTGGGACGGAAGACTACAGATAAGATGAAAAGGAAAAATTAAAAAAGAAAACCCTGTAAACACGTCCATCTGACATTTGTGGAAACATAAAAATGAAGAAGATAAACCCAAAGAAAACAAACTTAGATATGGTACAACGCCTACAACCCCCAGACCACCCAAGTCTCCACCAGTGAAAGAGGTCATATTTAATTATTGTGTGCACATAAATTCTGTGTTTTCACCGTTTAACGGAGCCCATAAATACTGTGCTGTGATTGGTTTCTGAGATAGGGATGCCATCTTTGTATGGATCAAACTTCGACGCACCATAGTTAAGCATTAAAATATACCAATTTTCAAAAAACATTTAAAATTACAATTACGTTCAACATAATTTAAAAAATACACTTTATTACTTATTATATGATATATCGAGATTACACTATTTTATTCTCAACAACACGTGGACATCCGTTTGATTTTTATCACTCCCTAAGTTTATAATAGTAAATATGCACTAGCGGTTATAAATAAGCTGAGGAAATTGTAATGAAACGTCATACGAAACCGCCCTAAATATATTATTCATTGATGTTCTATGAACTTAAGTCTAAAATAAGTTGTGTCAAATAATAATAAAATTTGTAAGCAGCTTAAAATGTTACTAATTTACGAATTACTCATACTTTACCTATTTTAAAGCAGCTGTTTTGAAATACTTAAATAAAAATATGTGAATTAAAATGTTTGATTTCAAACTTTTTAATGATTTAATTTGATAAAATGTTTATAATACCTAAAATAAGTATTCTCGAACAATGGCTGGTCGGATAAATATTATTGCTCGTCTATGTGTGCAGGTGAGGGAGAAGAAGGTTGAAGAAATGATGGGAAAGATCGACAAGGCTAAGGACGCTGTGGCTGAGGCAAATCAAGATTACACATTTCTAGAGGGTTCCAATGATCTATTGATGATTCAAGCCTCGTATGATGGACAGCGTCGTGCATGGTTTGAGTGAGAAAAGAAACTGAGTGAGACAGAGACAGACTGGGGACGAGATATTGAAACAGACATTTGAGAATATTGTCCTAGATTAGTGAAAGGTTGATTGAGCGAATTGTTATAATTCTGTACAGATTTAAGGTTCTTTTTAATCAGTAGGAAAGTCTAAAGCCGAATTTAATGTCGGTTTTGTGATGGCTTAGCTGTGTGGTAGAGCCAAATGATATCAATACTAGAAGAGGTGTCAAAATCTGCAATGAATCGGGTGTTGAACTTACATTCATTGGTTATTTGCTCAATAATTAAATTAGTGCTATAATTTTAAACATTGTGTAATAATTATGTGCCTTAGTTGCTCGTGCTTCATAGTATCTTTGATATCATAATTATTGTAATTGTAAATAGGCAGCAAACCTCTAGCTTATTATAATTTATTGAGTATTTTTCAACATTAATAGGCAGCAAAACTCTAGTGTTATAATTTATTTGTATTTATCAGTATTAATAGGCAGCAAAACGCTAGATTTATTATTGTGTGCATTCACGTCATGTATATTAACATTTCGGTAGATAGGCAGTTCACCTCTTGTATTTTTTAATCCGTATATTTTCACAAATGACAAACGCTCATGCCAGTTTCCTTTCTTAATTGCTGTTTTCTATTTTTTGCCATTCCATGATTAATCGTACCTTTTCCTCTTGATAGTTCTATCAATGAATTAATCATAACTTGGGACCTATGAAGATTGTTACACAGGCCAATGTCTCTATCGAGAGTTTTATTGAGTGAACCAATTGATATAATAAATAAAATTATAACTGATGAATTTATAATTACCGTGACCTGCAATTTGCTCATTCTTGTGATATTACGTAAATATATTAGTGAATTGGTACAGTATTTGATCTCATTTTCTATATGGTACAAACATCTGCATTGTGTGCTATTTAATCTGTTCTAATATTTATTTAACTTAATGTAATACAAACATCTGTTCTGGTACTATTTAATCACAGTTCGTTGTATAGTCAGATTGAAACGTGTCCGATATCGCCTTTGTGTGAGGAAACAGACCTTAAATTCTCAATATGTCTCTGTGTATGTAGTTCTTCGAGAATTTAAATCAACCGAAAACATTATGTGCCTAAAGAGGCCACTAACGCAGATGCCGCAGCACAGGGCAGAGTGGTCTGTGCCATGACTTCTGTGTACTTTACCCTTTGGTCGTTCAATTCCCAGGTTTGCAGAGGACTCCTGTCACATCGGCTGTGACATATGGCAGGCTATGCTACTCTACCCTTCATTGTTGAAAGTGCTTCTGAGACTTGGTTAAGAGTGTGCTATATAAAAACTGCTGATTGATTTAATCACTTGTCGTTGTATTATATATTGAGACGTACCTGTGAGTAAGAGGAAGTTAAATTCTCGATATGTCTCTGTGTGTGTCTCATATAATGAATTTTGTTGCATGTCTTGGTGGCTCTGTTGGTTGGCAGGTTTGGTAAAGTTAGGAATGTTATAATTGTATTACCGGCATCTATCGTGGGTTCGAATCCTCGAGTATTGGTCCAGCTATTTGACACTTGATACTAAAGATATAATCGTGGATGCAGTGGCGGTCAATGAGCTGATAGCTCATCGGTTGAGGGTCAGACTAGGGTTCCATTGGTTCACAGTCAAATTCCGGGGCTCGCCCATCACTGACATTGCCGTTAGGCCCCGAAACTTAGGTTAAATTTGGCTTTAGCTTTTTATAATATCTTGTGTGAAGGAGACTTAGTATTTCATTGAATGATCTTCTATCAGTATTTACGATTGAGGCTGTTGATATAGAAACAATAATTGTTGTGTGTTGTCATTGGAAACACATTGATAATGTATTCCTGAGATTTTATTTAATAAGACTGTTTTCAGCAAAGAATTCTTAATTAAAAAAAAGGTTAGAAAATATAAATAATTAGCCCATCAAATCAAGGATGGGCTGGATTACATTTCACTACGGAGTCCTGCCATCTTAGAACTTGCTCTTTACCCTGTGTGTAACGAGGTAATAAGTAGAGACCTCGGAGACACAATCGTCTCGTTTTGATACAACGTCTATCCTGACCCATTGGATGTTATGTTAGGTTATCAACCTCAGCCACACACAATAATAGCTGTATGACAAAATAAATGGTTGGAGGATCAGGAATATATTGTTCACTACGTTGAACTTGAGCTCAAAGCTCGCACTCTGCCTGTGTGTCGAAGTCATAAGTAGAGGCCTCGGAAACCAAGTGACACAAAATCATCTCTCTATGACAAGCGTCTGTAAATCCAAACCCACACATAACAAAAGTGACGACAATATGATATAGTATTTGTTCACTTATAAGTTTCCAAGACGAGGACACAGACGTTTAATCTGTTTTATTATCATTATTATTATTACTACTGTCATTAATGTTTATAAGTAGGTTCTGCTGACGTTACACAGTTTGCAGGTTCCGCTTGAGACGTCTGTAACATGGCCTTCGGATGATGAAAAGGACGTAGAATTCTCATTGTTTTGCATTGTTTAAAGATGCTAATGTTGAAATATAAATGTCTGATGTTGTTTCATTTTATAGTGGTAGGCCTATTAATTAATTCTAGTCATTATGTTGTTGTTTTTGTGAAAGATGTATGCATTTACTAGTGTGTTCAGGTGATATTCATTGCCCCTACATTCCAGTTGATACTCCCTGATATTGCCTTCGACGCGAAAACGGGTATTAAATGCTGACTGTTTTGTAATGTTTTTAGCTAAACAATGGCTTGAAGTGTTGTGTAGTAGAAGTCAGTTGCGGATTATTTAATTGTAATTATCAGAATTAAATGTTATGCAGGAAGTTATTGCATATCTTCATGTTGATTTATCTTGTAAAAACTATAAATGATAATAGTTTCGCACATGTGCTTCCATTTGTTATGGAGTTGATACTGAAGGTAGCAAATAAATAAGTTAATAAAGTGATGTAGATTATAATAAATAAAGCAATATTATATATTCCCTTGTTGGGTCCGGGATATTTGAGAATAGTCCAACCGATAACTGCACGTGTTTCGCCAGAGCCGATTAATACAGATACTGAGAAAGGCAATGGAAAACCGCCTCAGAAATCTATATTTTCCTTAAACAAAGGCATCATTTTAGTTGTGGAAAAGCTTTGGCCTTTGTGATGAGACAAACTTATTGGGTTGGTCGATGGTGTACTCATTAAAGAGCAAGATAGTTGATTGTGTGTATGAATTTTTGCCTTGGACCTGCCACGTGGCAGAGCACTGGATAGCACTATATATATAATATATATATATATATATATTATACATATCTATCAATCTATCCAGTGCTTGACTGAAGCATCTATCTATATGCTTGGCTGATAAGCAGGAGGTCACGGGTTCGATTCCCAGCCGAGGCCGTCTCTGACAGTATCCTCGGATACGAAAATATACATTAAACTTAGCTCTACTTAGTTTATATATCAATTAATGAGGATTTAACGTCCAGTTCTTCACTCGAAGGTGATGTCAGGGAGGTTATGGTGGCATTTGTTATGGTTTCATTTGGCGCTTTGTAACATATTTTGCCATTACAGTTGGATGTGTTAACGGACAATAACGACGCTTTGTTCAAATAAATTTAGACTATGGCATATTGCCGATGTGAAATCTGATGTTGCGAAAAGTTGACCCTTGGACCATTTAATAATAATAAAGTAGACCTGAAATACGTTAAATGCGTTTGTTTCAAATACACTTAAATAGAAAAATTTACACTTAAACTTCTAATACACAATATTACACATGTTGTGCAATGTGTATTATAGTTGTTTATTATCAGTTATATGGTCAGTTTTATGTGTTGGTGTTTTGTCAATGTCTTGTCAATATCAATGTCAATGTCAACTGACTGGTCAATGTTCGCACATGCATACAATGCATGCTTTAGAGGTAAAAAGTGCTATTTGCACATTTAAGAAAGTCAGTTTGTTGCATGAATGTACAGTTGATATATGCGAAGTATATTATAGGTATAGATTAATTCGCAGCTGTTGCAGTTTCCTAACAATTTTGGTTTAAAACAAAGTATTAAAGAAATTCCTTTGGACACCACAAATTGTTCTTGCTCTTCTGGTATATAATTAAATTGTCCAGGTAAAACATCTGCATTCTGATGTGTCCACGTAATACTATACTTGGGGTTTTAATAAAGTGCTAACATGAAATCAATAAATGCAATAAATGTTGATTGATGTTTAATGTTAGATAATTTCTTCCGAAGGCATTTAACATCTTGCAATAATTAATAGACATTTCGCTTAAACATCACTCATTTCGCAGTCCGTTGAGAACGGGCGCTAAATGCTCGTTGTATTGGATCGTTTTTGTCAAAACTAAAACTTGAAAATTGTTGTATTATTTATTCCAAGTCTGTTTGTGTGTTTCCGATAATCATTGATAATGGTGTGATACTATGGTCGAGACCAACCGAACCCTGCACGGGTTTCGTAGAGGCGACTAACGTGTTTATTGAGGAAGGATACTCAAGTTCACCACTGAAACTATAATTATATTCAAGAAAATATGGTAAACATGCTAAGGCTACAGTAATATGCCTTGGACCTGCCGCTACGCACAGAGAGAGAGAGAGAGAGAGAGAGAGAGAGTAGTGTGATGTTAGAATGTTAAATTTCACAGTTTTTGTTTTTATGTAGTAGCCTAAATAGAATTCTTGTTCTCTTATGTGCTTCCGTTAAAAATAAAGTGTTCAACTCAATCAAAAGAAAGAGAAACAAACAGTAAAATATTCAGTACACAGTCTGTGTTATTGTGTTAGTTTTTGGCAACCTGCAGCATTATCGATAGCATGCTTTCTTTCAAATCAAGAGGTTTCTTGTTTGTGACTTATCCTTGGCCATATCTAATAGCGAATCATTTGTTCAAACCCAGATCAGACTACAAGAAAGATGCATTAAAGCTAAAGCTTAGTTAGACGTCTATTTCAATTTCGACAGTGATGGGCAATAGTTAACTAAAAGAGGTTAACAATTAGGTTAAACTACGTTTTTTTAGTTAGAGCAATAGTTTAACCACTTTTTATTAGTTTAGTTAAAAGAGCAGTTAAACTACTTTTTTTTAGTTAGTAACTATTTAGTTAAACTATTTTTTTAAAGTTAAAAGTGAAAAATTTTGGTGATAATAAATGTCGTCTAAGTTGTGAGCATGGCATGAATGAATGAATGCATGGTCATTTCTCTATTTTACATTAAACAATACTATAGGAATTATTTTTTCTTGTTGATTTCTATGAATTTCTGTGGAAATTGTTGCTTAGTAAAGCTCATTTATGGGTTTTATTAAAATTTTATATAGAAAACAGCAAATTTTATGCAAAAAAGTAGTTAGAAAAGTAGTTAATAGTTAACTACTTTTATTTAGTTAAAAGTTAAACTACTTTTTTAACTTTTTTTAGTTTAGTTAACAAAGTAGTTAAACTACTTTTTTTAGTTAAAAAAATACTTTAGTTAAACTACTTTTTTTTAGTTAGGTGCCCATCACTGAATTTTTGCATAGATAAAAACAAAATTTATGTGTAATTAAATTGGAAGACCAAGAATAGGAATGTTGTATGAAGGGATAATGCCGTCACATGTAGATATGACAATAAAAACTATGGATAAAAAGGCATGGAAATGTTATTTTCCATGGACCTGCCTCAGGCAGTACACTGAGAGAGAGAAGGAGAGGAAAAGAGAGAGAGAAAGAGAGGGAGAAAGAGAGAGAGAGAGTATGAAATATATTATGTCAAACGTGGAGCTGAATTTTGTTCGTTTCTGTTAAGCACGGTCCTTCGGTCTAGTTAACAGTACTTAACACCACTGGTGACTGGAGCTAATCCTTATGGTCCCATGTGTATTGTGTACCTCTCTTTAGATGGCTAGTTATATGCGTGTGCACTACTGTGTAGCATGTACCATGGATGACGGGCTACACAACTCCGCAAAAAGCCCGAAACTATTAATTAAATAGGGATTAGCATAAGCAAAACAGTGGTCAACTTGGAAAAGTCGATGTAACATTTCAAAGTATTATGCATGCTTATGTGACATGCGTGTGTATGATGCATGCCTATGTGACATGCGTGTGTATGATGCAGGCCTATGTGACATGCGTGTGTATGATGCAGGCCTATGTGACATGCGTGTGTATGATGCATAAAATTTCCTGAAGGTAGGCCTATATCAATCAACGATTGATTGATATAGGCCTATCATGCCAATTTAGGCATTTCTATAGGCCTACTTTTACAAGGTTAGGTCACATTGCACCGGTTGGATACCGAAGTCGGTAACACGCTTGATCGATGAAAGCGGGATGGCACCAGTTCGAGTCCCATTCGGGTCTGTCACTGACAGTATCCTTCAATTTGGAAACAGTCGTTAAACTTAGATCTTGAACTTTTTTACATAGGGACTAGGCCAAGAACATAATAGTAATAAAAGAAACAATAGGTGTACATACGATAATCTTAACACACTAGTAAGTTCCTGACGTAGTCGTCAGGTGATGAAACGCTAAATTAACATTGATTTGATTAATAAAAGCAAATCTTAAAGTATATTATTAATGATTTATTGGTTGTGTTACGCAGGTAGTGGCGAGTATATCAGTATTCTTTATCGTTCTTTCGATCCTCTCTTTCTGCCTCAAGACTCACAACTCAATGAGGGTTCCCATCCTGAGGAACATCACCACGCTACCCTATCATCCAGGATCTACGGATTGGAGCGAAATTCTTTCACCGATTGCAACCTCTGTTAGCGTATCAGAAATTCTAGCTCAGAATGCAACTTCGACAACTTCTAGGGGTAAAAGAGATGCAACAAGTCGAGCAACCGAAGCAACGGTTGTCACTGTTAGTGCGGATGTTGCTGTTGCAAGTTTGGATTCACCGCCGTATGAACTTTTGAATGAGACAATTACGGCATCTAGTCGTTTAGAGTCGGTTTCTGAGGCTCAAGATAACATCACGAGAACGGCGACTAATCGCAGCAAAGGTATGAAATTTATAGTTACGTATGAATCAATTTGTCTTTCCAACAAATTAATTCATTTAGCTATCAATAGCCTTACGAAGTATATCAATTAAAAGTAATTGTGTCAGCAACACTTCAATACGGTATTCTGAAAAGTTGATCCTTCTTGAAATCATCATCCGTTTCCTCGTCTCCCACAGCCGGCTCCGCTTCCTCAAGACCCCCGTCAACCTGAATGATCAGGCGACTACGATATGGTTCTACATTGACATGATTTACACCTGATTTACAGTTCTCATTTTAACTGATTCACTGATTGTATGATTAATTAATTGAGTTATTGGTAAATTGGTTGATTGATTGATTGATTGATTTCGTGATTGATTGATTGATCAAATAGACGTCGTCTCACTTACCTGGAGTATAACCCTTGAGAAGATAACCATACCCCACCCAGCCCTTCTTCTACATAGAGTTTCCTTTCAATGGGTGATTGATTGATTGATGGATTGGTAGCTTGTTTGCTTGACTAATTGATTGATTGATTGATAACACTAACAGAGATCGTCTCACCCACTTGGAGCCTCACCCTAGAGAAGACCACTCTACCCCACCCAGCCTTTTTCTACATAGAGTGCGCCTGTAACGCCTGGTTCACCTTCGAAATCATCACCCGTTTCCTCGTCTCCCACAGCCGGCTCCGCTTCCTCACGACCCCTGTGAACCTCATCGACCTGGCGGCCACGATATCGTTCTACATAGACATGCTGCTGACACACCTGCACTGCGATAGCGACGTGTTGGAGTTCTTCAGCATTATCAGAATCATGAGGCTGTTCAAACTAACCCGACACTCACCAGGGCTCAAGATACTCATTCACACTTTCAAGGTAGAGTTTCTTTTCCACTCGTATATTTTCACACATAACAGAGCACACACGCGTCCTTTCGTAGTTCCTCTTTTTAGTGTTTTTGGTATATTCTTGCCACTCATGATTAATAGCAACTTTGCATTTCGATTACGCGATAAGTTGCTATCGAAGGTAGAGACAAACTTCCAGAGACCCCTGTCTCGGGGTATCTCTTTGTCGACCGACGCAGGTTTTGAACTGGATCAATTGTTTCTGAGGCGAACACTCTACCGATGTCGCTAACCCTCACCTTCTTGACCCGATGGATAAAAATTTCAGAGTCAGAACCGCCCTGTCTCCGTATTAATGTCAAACGTTCGCACCCGACGGCTCGACCATTTATTCAAAATTCCAAGATTACGATATTCCACAACCTACATATAGTTGCAGAACATTGAGGCATGTACAGGGTTAACATCATCCTCATGTGAGAACGCTGCTCGACGCGGTGTCACCGCGGGGAAGAAGTTAACCTTGGACCCCGAGGTGTCACCGCTTTGAACCGCGTAGTACCTCGGTTCTGTACCTCATGCTGATAAATAGTCTAAACTTAGAGACAAGACCCTATTGATACACGTTTGCTCCAAGGATGTTGCACAAGACTTACATGTATTTTCTGGATACGAATTGTCTTTATATTACACGAATGTTTCATTTACCGAATCCATTTTTTGTTTAGTGTTGTAGGATAATATATCTATTTGTCATTTATTGTCATTAATATATATTTCAATGTGTGCCCTGTAACTTCTGTGTAAGAATTCTGATCTATGGCTGGTATAAACAAATAGACGAACTGACTATATTAAAAAGTCAAAGCCGTTTTCAAGTCAGTTTCAAGGCCAAACGACTTCGCCAGTGACGGGCGAGCCCTGGGATTATATTACTACAGATCTGTATGTATAGGCCAGTGCCCACGAGCTGTCTCTGCTGGTGTTCTTCCTGGTGCTGGGTATAGTGATCTTCGCCTCACTCATCTTCTACGCTGAGAGGACCCAACAGAACCCTATGAACGACTTCACCTCCATCCCCATAGGCCTGTGGTGGGCCATAGTTACCATGACAACCGTGGGGTAAGTATAGTTACCATGATAACCGTCGGGTATGAATCATTGTAGGTCATTGTCACCATGACGACCGTCGCGCATGTATTTTAACCATGACGACCGTGAGGTATGTATAATTGTAGGCCTATGGTGAGTCATCCTCATCATGACGACCATGGTGTATGTATAGCTACCGTGACAACCGTCGTATAAGTCGATCTACCATGACAACCATCGGGTTTCTATAATCGAAAGTCTGCGGTGGGCTATATTCACCATGATGACTGTAGAATGTAGATTATGTATAAAGTCACAATTACCATTACAACCTTCGGGTATGTATCATTGTAGTTAACATGACAACCGTCGAGTATGTATCATTTAGCTACCATGACGACCGTGGGGTATGTATCATTGCAGTTACCCTGACCGTTGGGTATGCATCATTGTAGTTACCCTGACCGTGGGGTATGTATCATTGTATGTTAATCGAAAATTTAGGCGATTTAGTTATATTATTCAAAGCAGATAAAGACTGAGTTAGATTTTCCTGGCATAGAGTTCTAAGTATACTGAGTAAGTTATGACATTTTCATCATTGGCTGCTTCGCCTGACCGAGAGTGAATAGTTTCTTGTAATCAGGGACGGCGCCAGGTCGGGGCAAGCCCAGCCATCTGACTCGGTAAAAATGTCTCTGCCACGGCTTTGCCCCGGCCCGCGGCATGATTATCTCTCTCTCTCTCTCTAGTGCACTGCCAAATGGCAGGTCCAAGGTACATATTATTATTATAAATATTATTATTATAATTTTTTTTACCCTGAGTTTAAAGAGCCCGTTGGGTTTTATAAAAGCGATTCAATTAAGAACGAATTAAATCGTCGCCCAGCTGCTCGATATCTACTGGGTTAAAAGAGCCGCGAAAGCATACAGCGTTGAATCTTTGCAGAGTGATCGAGAGCCTTTGCCAAAGAA
>JAQFZF010001520.1:0-13938 GCA_034695365.1 Enchytraeus norvegicus | reverse complement strand
TTGGCCTGTTGTACATGCGAGATTTTACTCTCTGATTGACTCGACCGGGAATCGAAATCCGAACCTTCCACGCTAAGCCATCGGCATAAATACAGGCGCGTTTACACACTGAGCCATGAAGACGTACATAAGGAGTAAATGTTGCATAATGTACTGTTGGGGACGTTCCTGATATCGTCGTCAGATGATGAAACTTAGGCTAAAAAAAACATAGATCGTTGATACGCAGAGTATGGTTTGATTATAATGAGTAAAAGTTGCATAATGAACTGTTGGAGACGTCCCTAATATTTAGGTTAGATGATAAAATTTACTTAAACTGAAAAAGAAGATCTTTGATATGACAATGCAAAGCAAATACAACGACGATCTAAATTCGACGATTTATCCCCAGAATTCCAAAATAATAATAATAAAAATAATAATAAAGGTTTAACGTCAGTTTCCTCATCCAGGGATGATGTCAGAGACATCCCAAAACGTCAAAAGTTCGAGTAAAATTTTATAGAGATAACAGAAGTTTTCTTTACATTGGTATGAGTTTTATTGTAATGTCCTTGGTGATAACCGACCCTGGGCTAAAAAAGATAAAAAGTTTATATATATATATATATATATATATATATATATAATATAATATATATATGTACCCAGACGGGTGTTAATGGCCCATGGGTTAAAAATGCTTATGATTGGTGTGATTGTTCCGCTCTTTTCTTTTTATGAACCTCCCATTGTCTGGAAAGCCAGTCCATAGTATTTGGCCTATTAATATTAATAATTAATTAATATTCTATAAAATTCTATAAATTCAAATCCCGATCATTGTTCTCTATGCTCAGGCTATGGTTTGACAGAGACGAGTCCACTTACCCACTCCAATGACCCAAGACAGATCAAAGCTCACACATGTGGTACCATTGTACGCAATTCACAGTTCAAGGTAGGTCTATATTTTTGCCGTGTTGTTTCTGGGAAACTTAGGAATTTTAATTAAACCAACCGAAAACTGCATGTGTAATAAGAGGCGACTAACGCAGATGCTACAGTGAAGACAGAGTGGTCTGCGCCGTGACTTCTGTATATGTGATTGATCCTTTGATCGCTCAAATTTCAGATTATACGCCAGATCATTGCTTAATCCTCGCAATCTTCTGAAGAAATCACCTACTACATACTAATTGCTTCCAAATAACCAACTCTGGAAGTGATTTAGAACTTGGTTGGCACGTTGTACATCAGAGATTTTGCTCTGTGATTTTAACTTGACCTTTATTATAATACATCATCTCTTATTATATCATTATGTTGCAATCATTATATAGGCTATCATTATATAGGCTATCATCATATAGGCTATTATTATATAGGCTATCATTATATAGGCTATCATTATATAGGCTATCATTATATAGGCTATCATTATATAGGCTATCATTATATATCATTATAAATTTACATCATTATGTTGCAATGATTTTATAAGATATGACACTTATATGCAGACCATCGATACAGAAACTGGCAAATCCCTGGGACCCAATGAGAATGGAGAGATCTTGATCAGAGGTCCTCAAGTCATGAAGGGCTACTACAAGAATCCCAAGGCCACCTCAGAGACCATCGTAGATGGCTGGCTGCGCACGGGTGATGTTGGTCACTATGATGAGGAGGGCTACCTCGTGATAGTAGACAGAATCAAAGAACTCATCAAAGTTAAAGGGCTTCAGGTAAAACATGTATATATTAAATTAGTGTAGAAAGAGTTAGATGTAATGACAAGTTTAACGTCTGTCTCCGTATCGATGGATACTATTAGAGACATACCCGGCTGGGATTCGAACCCGTGACATCCTGCTTATCTGGCAAACGTGTTACCGACTGTGCTATCCAAATGGGAGAGTGTGTAACCTATAATACAATGCAAGACGTCTGTTTCATCATCTGACGATAAAATTAGGGACTCAGATAATTATAAAATAATGTGTATGCAATGTTAATTAGTAAATCCGTCAGTCAATCCATAATCAACCGATCGAATGATAAATCGTCAATCAATCAATCAAGGTTTAATATCGAATCTCTCAAGGGAAGATGATGTCTGGGACATAATTTGTTCCTCAATGCACCATCTGAATTAGAATTCAAGTGTCGAGACTCATAGTCATTATATTTGCATTTAACTATCGATAAATGGACTTATAGGCACCCTTTTTGACCCATATTGGATCCTGTTCTCTTTCAGCAATTGTAACTTGCTAACTGCATTTGAATGGACTAGTTAGTATTGCATGTGCTTTCTCTTACATCCCTAATATCTTCTTAAGATTATGAAACGGACGTTAAACCCATATTGTATTGTATTATATTTGCATTAAATGATTGATTGATTATGTTGCCAGGTTGCTCCAGCAGAACTAGAAGCCCTGTTGCTGTGTCATAACGCGGTGGCTGACGTGGCGGTGGTTGGTAAGAGAGATGAAAGATTGGGGGAAGCCCCCACAGCTTTCATTGTTCTCAAATCTGGACAAAAGCCCTCTGAGCAACTAGCCGAGCAAATAAAATCATTTGTTGAAGGTCAGTAAAAAACCTGAAAAGCTAAGTTTAATGTTCGATTCCATTCCGAAGGATACTGAAAGAGACGGACCCGGCTCGGACTCGAAACCGTGACATCCTGCTTTTTTTTTGTCGAGCAAGCGTGTTACAGACTATGCTATCCAACAAGGATGACACTTATTATGTAATTAATACAAATACACGAATACACATAATACAAACAGATTTATAACATGAATATATTTAAGGTCTGCTGCTCTTATATTCGTGTGTGTAATGGGCCTATCCCTATTAATCTGTGAATTTGTGTCAACCGGACTGGCTCCGGTTTTGGATCTAATTTTCTCATTAACAGTCGTTTTGCAAGCCATGCTGTGTGAACTGTCTTGTAGAGTCCTGTCACATCGATTGTGGCATATGCGGTTGCGACCAGGCTCCTCTAAACCTTTTATTGTTCAAAAGCGGCTGTGAGAATTAATTAAGAGTGTGCTGTATAAAAACTGCTGATTGATTGATTGAGATAAATTTCCTACTTCCGATACGTGACATGCGTATCCCCTATCACTTATCTACGGATTGCGAAATAAAATTGAGGGCTAATTAAAATTATTACTGAAATTTGTTCATAAAAATAGTACCACATCAATAATTATTGTTGTTATTTTTTGGTTGTACAGAACGTGTGGCCAGTTACAAACAGTTGTGTGGAGGAATTAGATTCAAGAAGGAGATTCCGAGATCACAGAGTGGAAAAATACTGAGACGTGTTCTTAAAGATGAGATCAACGCTTCATAATTCCTCTCTTTAAAAGAAATAACCTAATAAATTTTATTGGTGGAGGGTCTGTGTGATATAGGTATACTGAACGCTGTCTCACAGCCTCATGCTCTCCAACTTTCTACTTAGCCTCTCTCTCTCTCTCTCTCTCTCTCTCTCTCTCTCTCTCTCTTGTTTATTAGTTAAGTACTTTCATAATTAACCTAATTATTGTAATCTCGGATAATTTAAGTATTAATAATTTAATAAAAATAATAATTTAATTATTAATTAGTCTCCGATAAATTCATACACATACGCCTTCTGAGGCTATGTTTTTTTATCAAATAATTTTCACACATGACATACGCACATGCTAGCTTTCTTTCTTAGTTGCTGTTTTTGTGTTTCATTATTAATTACACAGATGATTGAGATGTCCCTGACATCACCTTCGTTTTGAGAAACCGGACGTTAAATCCTCATTGTATTGTGTAATGGATGTCGAACGGATTCAAGTGATGATAGATTAAAGATGACGATCATCTGTACAACGGCTGTTATTTTATCGTCCTATACGTCCCTGACATCATCCCTGGATGAGGAAACGAACGTTAAACCTTTATGATTATTATTTTTGATTACGAAAGTGGAGTTTATCGTCAGTTTTGTAGCTTGAAGGCACCATCAGAGAATGGTACCTAGAACCTTTGAAGAGTTGTCGGAGCTCGTTCGTTAATCATTAGACCTACATAAACGGGTGACGCAATAATGATATTTGTATGATTTGACCAAGTAAACTGTAATTTCAACGATAATGAATCTTTGTATAGTAGGATTAAAGTAATGATACGATGCTACAATTAATTGACATGATCTGACCTCCACGGATTTCCCTTCAAATGGGAAGAAATGAACGTCAAATCCACATTGTATCGTATAACTTTGATCGCATTATTTTGAATATGTTTTGTAGAAAAGCTCGTCTTGCACGAGTTGAAATAAACTGATGTCGTTTGTTCACAGTAATAATTTCATTACTATCATAATATCAATATAATTATTTCAACATAATATTAAAAAATAGAACATCATTTACTATCAACGAGTCTAAATACTCAATAAAGTTACATGAAAGAATTTAGTATAAACACAAATAATTAAGCTAAAATACTGTGTAAAGCTTATGTTTAACAATGATTAATTATTATTTTTATCACAGTCAAGATTCAGTAAAACATGATTTGAGATAGTTTCCCATTCCCTTATGGCATTTATGATTGTAATAATTGGATGGCCAGGTCCGTAGAAAGCTTACCCGATGAGCAAGACGCTAAAGGTTCGAGTCCCAGTCGGGTCCGATTATGACAGTATCCCTCTCGTATAAAAAACAGAGAATAAACTTAGCTGGACAGCTTTCAAATTACAATTAAATTAAATTCAATATTAGTTTAACGTCCGTTTCCTCATCTAACGACGATATCAAGGATGTCTTCAGCAGCATACGCGGTACTAGCTGGTCCCTGTTCTCTTTCAGCACTTTTAACTTAACTAAACGCAGTCATCAAGTTACAAGCTCTGAAAGAGAACAGGAATCAACATTAGTCAAACACAGCGCAAGTCTTTTTCCGTAAAATCGACAATACTTATTTTAATAAAATTTATTACAACTAATGTTTTAGAATACTGTGTATATGTTTAACGATGACGTCACGGTCAGGCTCGATGACGTCAGGCTGCAGGATCTGTTTCACTGCCTCCCTGATACCGCTGTGCATGCCTGGCACCAGACTAAGACTGTCCAGGTAGTCCAGTTGTTTCGTAATACTTGAGCCTGATAAACTTCTCCATGCACCAGCGTCTATTGCTTCTATCACCTACAACAAAAATAACGAATAAATTTGTCTCTGAAATTAGACACTAATTAATCAATCAGTTACAAAGTCAATCAATCAGTCAATCACACAATTAGATTAAAAAACCTGATAGATTACAGTTTCAATTCTTCTCTTATTACACCAAGAAACATCACAAGACATATACAATAAATGCCACACAAAATAAATTGTGAATTAGCAGAACTAGATAAATAAATAATAGACAATACATAAGAGCGAAGCTCTGTTTGGACACTGATCATTTAATTAAACACAAGTTTAAAATATAATCAATCAGATTTGAGCCTGTATTGCCTATTTCAGTTATAAAAGTTCAAGCAAAAGTGAGGTAAAACAAAATTAGTAAATAAAGAAAATTTGGTATAATAACATAATAAGTGCATTGTAATATGGCAAAAGAATTTTAACAATAATGATTTTGGTGATTAAATGGTTACCTGAGCAGCAGATTTACTATAGTGTGCCGTGGCACAGAGCAATAAAGGAACGTCTCTCCTGTTGACCTTGAACTTATCTGCCACCGCATAGGCCACAGCTGTGTGTGTGTCCATCACATAACCTACACACAACATACACAAAATTACACATAGGTCACAGCTGTATGTGTGTCCATCACATAACCTACACACATCATTCACTTAGGCCACAGCTGTGTGTCAATCACATAACCTACACACATAACACATACAGGCCACAGCTGTGTGTGTGTCCATTACATAACCTACACACATCATTATGTGTTATAGGTGTGTGTGCATCCATCCATGTCTGTTTGAGTCATTAAATGTTTAGAGATCACATAGCCTAAACACATGATACACATACACGTTATGTAGCCGCATGTGTCCATCACATAACATACACACATAATTATGTTACAGATGGGTGTGTGTCTATCTTGTATCCTTTATCAATGTGTGTGTACAGGATACACACACGGATGGACGTGAGGATGGCTATTTGAACCCGGATGCACCATGATGAAGTTGTAAAGTTTAGTTTCACCTTATGTAGTACACGATCACAAAAAGAATCATCAAATAATGGAATATTATTAAAGCTTATTATATAAATTAATTATCTAGCTTAAATTCTTTCTCACCCTTTAACCGTCACAATGGACAAATATATTCACTACTCATTATTTGCAAAGAAGCTTTCAAATAGATGAAGAAAAATATTATTTAATTAAAAGGTATGTATGTCCTGGGTGTGGAAAAACAACAACAATACATATGGCTGACCAGTTTTCTGATAGGTGTCTTTGAGTTTTGACAAACAGGCTGACTCGTTGCACCAATCTGCCAGAAATGTCTGCTTCAGGAAATCAAACATCTACAAATAACAGAAAACGTCTTGAAAACAGCATTATAGAAACAATGGCTGAGTTCGGATCAGACATTAGAAGCTACTAACGCTTAAGATTTCTAGTAGGCCTAGAAATCGTTATTTGCACACTGAAATAACAATAATAATCGATAATAAAGGTTCAACGTCCGTTTCCTCATCCAGGGCGATGTCAGGGACGTCCTGACAAATGAGTTAATATGACGCTGGGTTTTCCCAAAAGACCACCCTGACAGTTGACAGTTGCTTTCAAAAGTCGCCAGTTTTACTGAAGTCTTCTGACGCGTTCCCTTACTTATCAACAAAATAAATGGGAGGGATGATTGAGAAGTGATACACGTCCAAAGTTTTAAATGTTATTTTATTTAATTTAATATGCTCTTTCATGTTCAATGCTCTTGTTACGATCACTTTTGCGTGGATATAGTCCTTGGTGTGGCTTTGAGTGACACTAAGAAGTAAGAAACATCACAAATTATTTATCGCTCGAAATTCTAGACTCTCAGAAATCTGGACTGCCACATTGGTTTTGGTCTATGACTGCTGGGTCAGGTGTAACCCGTCATTCTTTAATTTACCCAAGGCACTTTGCTATCAGCACTCACTAATTAATTGAGTGAATAGCCCCGATTGGTTAACGTAGCCGGTAACATGGTTGTTCGATAGGTAGAATATCACGGGTTCGAGTCCCAGCCGAATCCTTCTCTTACAGTATCCTTTGATACAAAAATTGAAGTTAAACTTAGCATTTATTAGCTTTTACACAAGTACCTTAGCTGGTGAAGCATAATAATTATCCTGCTTCAGCTGATCGTACAGCTGCTGTACAGTGCTGCCATCACACCCAGAAACATCATACAACAACCGCTCAAAGTTAGACGAGTGTAGGATGTCAATGGCCGGCGAAACTGTTCTCACCATCTGGCGCCCCCTGAGGTTGTAGTAACCAGTGTTGATTAGTTCTGAAAGGACGTTATTGGAATTTGAAGCACATATCAGCTTACGAATTGGTAGTCCCATCATCTGCAAGAGAAAATAATCAATCGTTGAACCGATAAATCAAATCATTGCCGCGTATATTTATCAAGACAAGCTCTGGCCGACTGCATTATTTAACCAAATTATAAATTCTCAACAAATGATTGATCCAGTGATATTGCTAGTTTCATTTATTGAACTGATAATCACAACAAAGTCTCGTTAATAATGATAAAAATGGAGGTTTAAGATCTATTCAAGCACCCAAAGATGATGTCAGAGACGTCTCAACAGCAAATATCTCACTACCTGAGCATTTCTTCTATTATGTAGTAAAACTAAAACACTACAACAATAATTGATAATAATCTTATTTTATTTGCTTAAATTTCAAGGAGAGCACTCAAACCTTAACTTGAAAGGCTGCGTAGATGTTTCCAAAGTTTCCAGTAGGTACAGCAATGTCTACCTCTTGACCCATATAAATATGACCTTGATGAACTAGGTCAAGGTAACCGGATGCATGATGAACTGTCTGAAGTATCAATCTCAACCAGTTGATTGAGTTAGCGACACTGAGTAAGAAAATAGAAAATAGCACTCTTGTTTTCAAATATATAACTATTGTGGTACTAAATCAAAACAATTTTACATGTACATAAATCACAATCATTAAATATCATGTACAATGAATATGGCTAGTAAATGTACAATTTTATCAAGAGGCGATATTGTGAAAAACATTAAAAAACATGAATTGGGAAAGTAAAGGCAGCAATTAATCATGTGAAAATGTTGTGACAACCATGGTAATTAATAATAGTCGTGCTGTTGCATATGGCAAACATGTGCAACTGACATGAGTTGAACTGAATTAATGCAAAAGAGTAAGAAAATAAACAATACAAAATAATCTGTACAAAAAGAAATTCAGTTAAGAGCTCACGCTGTCCCTACCTTAGCCTGGTGTTATATTGCTGCAGCAGACTTTCAGCAAGCTGTGAGTCAGAGAGGAGGAACTTAACAGTTGATTGACAGAAGTCAAAGTCCGCTCTCACAGCTACCACACTCACACAGCTGCTGCGAGCTGCTAGCAGCTGCTGCCTCTGAAGCTCTGTTACACCATCCTTAGGATAGAGGATAAGCACCTTTACTCTGTCATCTACAATACAATCATCTACGTTACCCGTGTCTGGTACACGAAACTTGAGAATAGACCAACCGACAACTGCAAATGTTCTGTAAGAGCTGACTAATGCAGATACTCCAGTGAAGGGAAGAGTGATTGCAAATTCAATATCAGTCGCCAAATAACGATCAAAATACTGGTGAATAACTCAGGGCTCTCACATGTGCATAACGGACTAAGCTAGCAGTTAGCACATGTACAATAAAATACAATATGATGTGGATTTAACGTCTAGTTCCTCACCCAAAGGCGATGTCAGGGACGTCTCAAGCAGACTATGCAACTGCAAGCCGTTCAATAACAACAGAACACACTTACCCATGCACAAAGACTGAAGAGAAATCTAAGCATGAACAAATATATTAAAACGATGCCCTGAATATAGGGTCCGATTATATAAAGACCTTTATCTACCCTAAAATTAAACTTAACACGGTCAGCTAAGAGGATAAATTGAGTACTTACTATTTAGAGAAGTGAAGCCGTGTGCGACAGCACTGCCAGTGTCACCTGATGTAGCTACCACCAGTAGTACTCTGCAACACAACAACGATTGGTAGTAAAGTTAATTTCTGAGATAAAATAACCTCAACACACAGTGTATAATATAATACAAGGACAATAGGAAATACTAAATGAGCCATAAAACACAAGCAGGAAATAAACAATTCTGAAATAAAATGTTGGTATCAAGCAATTATACAGACAGTGTGCCCATGCATTTATGTGTCGCAATATATCAAAGGGAGCCTCCGTGGTCTAATAGCAGCACTGCGGCCTCTGAATCATGAGGTCGGCCTCTGAATCATGAGGTCGCGGGTTCAAAGACCAGTGAAGACCACGAGTTGTAAGCCTTGGTAAGCTACTTTACTCTCCATTGTTATAATAGCGACATTCTTTGTACCTTTATCAAGACACGCTCTAACTTGCTCTAACACGCTCTAACTTGCAACTAGCTTAAAACCTTTACTATAACTTAGAATTCAGGATTTTACATTCTAACTGTTATTATGAATGTATGTCATTTGTTTACTGAAAATGTATGCATGATGCAATATTGTGGTTTTCAAATAAAATAACTAACTAACTAACTAGATAAGCCGAATTTGGAAACGAATCCTGGCTATCTCGCAGTCTGGCGAGATCAATAGCATGAGCTATTAGTACGATATCAAATACTTTGTAAGCAAAGACTCATTCATGTCAGGTTGCTTAATACCTCATAATACATCTGTATTATAATTATTGAATAGACTTCCACAGCTAAATGCCTAAATGTATTATTATCATGTATATTTATTGGGCAGTAGTGTGAGACTTAGTAGTGTGAGACAGCCAATCTCGATTTATCGCTCCCTCGCTTTCACTTCTGTGCTCATTTGCACATGGATAAATGTTGTACATTTATCCATGTACAAATGAATAGATGAACATTCATTTATTTGAATAAATAATTTAATTTAATTTATTAATTTAATTTTAAATGTGCATAAATTTGCAACATTTTTGCACATTAATTCATAAATTTATTCATATAAATTTATGAATTTATGAAACATAAATTTCCTACTTTACAAGTGTGCATAAATGTGCAACATTAATGCTCATTTGTTGCACATGGATAAATGTTGTACATTTATCCATGTACATGATAATAAATGTAGGCCATACTATATTTTTTATTACCATAATTGGCAGGTCGTAAGCAAAAGTGGACTAAAGACCATCAGAAATATCGTCAAAAATGGCGTTTATTTCAACAATATTTCTAAATAGTTTTCATAATATTGAAAATATATTTTTGGTGTTTACTACATATAATTGTGTTCTACAAAACTAGCCAAAAATGGTATTCTCTCAGTTTATGGTTTTGAAAATATTTTGCGAATAATAAAAATTATTTATTTTGGTCGTTGGTCCACTTTTCCATACGACCATCCAATTATGATAGCTCTAGAAAAACTAACATAAACTTATTGGTTTCATTTTGGCCTTGTTTCTAATTATTCAGCTGAGAAGTTATCACCAGTACTAACTTATGATCTGACTCAGAAGCAGTCAGGGCATGAATGAAGAGATGTGGAAACAGTTGTAGTGAGATATCTTTAAATGATCCTGTAGGTCCATGGAACAACTCGTTCACAAACTCTCCGTCCATTCTCTCCCCCAACATTCTAACCCTTGCCCCGGCCCCCTCGGACCCACTGAATGATTCCTTCGTGTAAGCCTGATACAACAGAACAGAATATCTGTTTATTTCTTACACTGACAGACACAGTATGTAACAACAATCTGAGAGCATGAACAATAACAGCTAGTACAAACATTACCAATGGGACAGTAGACTACGCAAAATACCAAAAACAGAAACTAAGAAAGGAAACCCTGTAAACACGTGCGGGTGTCATATGTGGGAATAAGAGGAAGATTTTTAAAAACATTACACTACAAATCTAATGAGTTCACTATTATACATATATATATTATATATATATATATATATATAGACTTACTTAATATATTAATATATTAAACAAAAAGTTCAAATAGCTAAGTTATTGTCTATAACTATAGCCATTATTATTGGATACGTACTTATCATAATCTTGGGTAATTAAACTACAGAAGTAAAATGTATTAAGACCTGATCAATGAAACTTCTCAGAATATTCACAGAAGCCTCATCTCGGTGCGGAATTAACCGTTCTAGTATCCTCAAGGCACGCGATTGGTAATTCAGTTCGGCCAATCGCTGCCACTCATCTACCGATAGCCGAGCCGAGTACCCAATGAGATCAGTGGGTACATAGAGACCTCCGTCCATTGGCTGACCCCGTGTCACGGCAACGTTCCAGCTGCAAGGGTCCGTGGCACCACGTGTGGAGACGTAGTCAACGGCGTCCCAGTGCCTGTCAATCAATCAATCAATGAGGATTTAACGTCAGGTTCCTCATCCCAAGGTGATGTCAGGGATGTTATTAGAAAATTAACTAATGTAACACATGAATGTAAGCTATACTTATAACAGAATGTATTCCATAGCAATTTCTAACATTAAAGTGCATTACTGCACAGTTTACATTTCCTTTGACTATCTAGGACTTAAATTAGCATCATATAGCAAAATTAGCTTTGCCATAAACCAACTTTCAAAATAAATCTAGTACTTCAGCCAAAACGGACACCTGTGATTGATTGAATGTCAATTTGATTTAGGATTTTTCAGTTGTTATATTGAATTTGATACTATTCGCATGGTGGACTATGTGCCTATTTTCTGATGATTAGCATATCAGTTACGGCAGTTGATATCTGTTCATGGTATGGGCTTGCATGTGTTGTATTTTTATTTGTTATTAATTCTGTCCAAGTACTACGAATAAAGAGTTAACCATATCTTAATAGAACACTGAAACATTGTTTCATATATCAAGAAGATACAACAATAATATTTCACAGACCTGCTAAGTCGCAAGCAGATTTTATTAGCAATACTCTCCGGTGTTTCTCCCCTGCCACAAATAATTCTGATATCATATGACTGTTCATAGTATGGCTGCCTGTAAGCGAGTAGTTGAGCCATAGGCATAGAACCAGAGGAGATAGGCGATTTCTCTTCAGATCCTGCAACGTCTGGAGGACAGACAATTCTGTCTACCTTTACATAAACACAGTCTAAGTTAATAACAAATAGGCTTTCTCTCGGTGCACTGCCTATTGGAAGGTCCAAGGCATATAACTGTACAGTTTGTATGACCCATCTTCTTGAAGATAATTTTAACTTCTGCAGTGGATCTCCTTTTCCTTCCTCAGTGACTGTCACTGCGTTAATCGGGTGCTACAAAACACTTGAAGCTTTCGGTTGACCAAGACTATCTCAAGTACTGCCGAAGCCAATATCATGGCCATCAATCAGTCAATCTGCTTATTATCTTACATAATTATGATATAGTAGAATAATATGCCAATATCATTATTAAATTTAATAATGCCACTAAAGAAAATATTAATTCCAGCGTATACATACTTAATATGAAGAGTTGGAATATTGAGGCACATTCCATATTCTATCACAACCTCCCAGGGCAAGCCGAAACAGTGAAACCTATATATTTCCTCCTGAGATCTGTTTAATCAGACTCTCATACTAAAGGATTTTGTACTTTTTGGATCTCGCTTTCTCTTCAGTCTACGCATTGGCAAGTGTGTTGTGTTTGTTGACCTCCTTGCAGTTGAATTGTCTGATTGAGACGTCTCTGATATCACCTTCGGGTGAGGAACCAGACATTAAATCCTCATTGTATTGTATTATGTATATGACCTTCATATTATGCAGCCGATCAATGACATCTGTATGAGGAACGTCAAGGTAGACGACCACACCAAGGCTTCGTATGTGCCGCATAGCCTCAGGGTGAAGTGGGTTGGAGCCTGACAGAGATACCACTGCATCACGAGCTGAAAACCTCAACACAGCGTTACCCTCTTCTGCTATGAACCGTTCTCCACCGACTGTGGATAACTGTAGAACAGATTTAAAAGTTGTAAAGATACTGTTTCTGAATTGAAGGATACTGTCAGAGACAGACCTGATTGAGATTCAAGCGAGAGACATCTTGCTTATTGAGCTGACGTGCAACCGACTACGATATCCACCGGGACAGATAACATTTATAAAATCGTCCATTAACTGATATTAATTAACCAATTATCAAAACACAAAACATTATAAACCAGCAATATTATGCAAGTATAAACCAGTAATATATAACTAGCTGATAAGTTAAAAAAATTAAAAAAACAACTGTGGCTAACTATAGAATAGATGTCAAATAAGTTACCAAGTTATCGAACAAAACACACTTTTTAAATCACAAAAATTTAACAAAAATCGCTTTTTAAATCTGGTGATTTTTACCATACCTTGTTGGCTACACTGCATCCCCATTTTTTCTCCAGATAGTCATTATCAATATCGATTGATGTCATTTCCAACCTTTCTGCAACCAGAGGCGCAATCGTGGTTTTACCACTTCCGGGATTTCCCATTAGAAAGACATTTCTACTCTGAAAGATAAAACAAAAAGTTCAGGCAAAATACATTACATGTATGGGTAGAACCTGTATATACAGGATGAGTCGTTTTTTTAAAACCACGGGCAAAATATCAATATATCTGTCAAAACTCAAGATATCTTTAAAATATTTTCAGG
>JAQFZF010001519.1:0-13940 GCA_034695365.1 Enchytraeus norvegicus | reverse complement strand
TGGAGATGAGTCATGGGCTCACCACTATGAACCGGAAACGAAACGACAATCTATGCAGTGGCATCACCTGGGCTCTCAAGGCGTGGATCAGACAATGCACGCCCTAGTTCTTCGTAAATGGATTTATAAACTGGCGAAATCGATGGGAGAAGTGCGTTGCGTGCTGTGGTGACTATATAGAAAAATAATTAAGCTAGAAATTTAAGATTTTGTATGATCGTCAGTAATATCTTGAATAATGTTGTTGCAAATTTTATTGATTTCTGATGAGTAGTTTTAAAGTTATTAAGGAATGTTCAAGACTTTCGGATCACCCCTCGTATAGCGACCGGATAAAATTAATGAGTATTTGTATCAATTGAATCAACGAATAAATAGATTATTTGATTAAAATAATTTACAATTAGAGCACCTAATTTAATGATCAAATATACTATAAATGCAATGCAATGCAATACGGGTTCAACGTCAGTTTTATCACCTGACGACTATATCAGAGACGTCTATACTAGATTATGAGGAGCTTTATATTTCGGCTTGGAATGCTATCAGGTTTGGACCAAGACGGATACTGTAGGCCTACCCACAGTCTCAACTTGGCATATGTGCTACTACTTGATCAATCACTCACAAACAAAGAGGATCTAGGCTAATGTCTGATTCCTCACTCGACGTAGATGTTCGAGAAATTAAACGACTTAAATATAACTACAAATACTTTATTTATATACAGACATCTAACAATTTCAACAACAGCCAGTGGCGGCGCCAGACCGTCCGAGCAACCAAGTCATTGCCAGGTCACTAAAAACTAAAGGCTGGTCGTAAAAAACAGTAGTACTATAATAATATAATAATCAGGCAGGTCTGGTCAGCAGGTCGGACACCAGGTCAGAGTTTTTTTTGCCAGGTCATTTGACCTGGTGCGAACTTTTCTGGCGCCGCCACTGACAACAGCCAATAGCGGGGTAAGGATATCCTCTATGTGCTATGTTGTATCTATTGCATGACAACATCGAGCAATACGATACTAACGACAAACTGGTAAGACAAACTGAAAACACTGTAAGACCTGTAACAGTGGCAATTTAAAAACCATAAAATCAGTCAAAAGATTAAGGTCTAAGGAAATATATGTTTACTTACCGCAGCCAATATACCGGTGCCTACGGTGAAGCCGATGGGGAAGCTGCCGATGACGCTGTTAGGTTTCAGTTTGGGGTCAGCGACGACGAGGCCCACAATGATGAGGTTAGCTGTGAGGATGCCCTCCATGAAGCATACCATGAACGGCGTCATGCCCTCGGCGGGCTGGATAGCGTAGAACCGGTCGTGAAACTTAACAGGTGTCATGCTAAAATATAACAGTACAGATACCATCAGTATATAACATCGCTGTGAAATACAGCAAAGTAGAAATAAAATACAGTAAAATACATGTATTTTAAAAAAATTAAATACGAGTACATAAAATACAGAAAATACATGAAACACGGAAAATTATAAATAAAATACATAAAAGACATGTATTTTTCGAAAAATATAAAATACATATAATACGTATTTTCCAACTATGGTACGGTTTTTTAATCGTTTATTGAACTGAATCTGACAATCGTAGATTGTCACCAGGTACATATAAATAGTCACGAATAATAACATAAGCACACCATGTCAACGTAGTTGACTATAGATCAACAGTCCAGGTCTTTCGTATAGCTATCCCAGTCACTGGTTACAATACAACACAATACATTGAGGATTTAACTTCCGGTTCGTTACCAGAGGGCGATGTCAGGGATGTCTCAAGCAGACCACGCAACTGCAAGTCGTTCTATTCCATCAGAACACACTTGTAAATGCATTAACGGAAGAGAAAGCGAGATCCGATTTGGTAATGGAGATCCTTCAGAAACAAAATTATCTCCAATAAAACGTTTCATACAAACTTTACAGTTATATGCCATGGACCTGCCGTTAGGCAGTGCACTGAGATAGAGAGATAGTTGAAACTTTTAATGGAATGCAGTGAGGAAACAATATATGGGATTAATTCTTAAATGGGATTGAATAATATATGCGATTATTACAATATATGCGATTAATTCTTAGCAAAATTAAGATAAACATAAACTAAACTAAAAATATTAAAATTAACGTAAATAGTAAAATTATTACAAATAAACGCATATGCAGTTCGAGTTTAACGTCATTTTCATCGTCTGACGACGATATCGCGGGCGTCAAATTATTTCGTCACCAAGAACGCAGAATTCACTAATATAATATTGCACATCGTCTCTGACATTGCCTTCGGGCGAGGAACCGGACGTTAAATTCTCATTGTAGTGTATTTTATCGGTTTACAGTACAGTTGTCCATGTGTTTACTAATAATCCGATGTCGTCGTCTGACTACTGTAACGGACGTTAAGCTAAAATGGCATTGTACGAGTATCTTAGGATATTCTCAACAGAATATTGTATATTTACCTTTTAGCTAACATTGCACCGGCCGCTCCGCCACCAATCTCAACAATAAAGTACAGAACCGCTGAAAATTCAAAATTAAAATTAAAATTAATGAAAATTATATTACAGTAATAAATCATCTTATTAGCCCAGAACCGCTTACAGAAAAATGTCCAAGGAAGTAAAAAATTTAAATGATTAATAATAGTCTACTATTATTAATGAAGTACAATAATTTAAGTACAATAATTTAAGTACAATAATTTAAGTACAATAATTTAAGTACAATAATTTAAGAATAAATTGTACTTAGACTATCGATACAAGAACTATCGATAAGTACAAAATATAGAAGTATTTCGAACACGTATTTCAGATGCATGCATAATTATTTTGTACGGACTAATGAAACTTCTTCGTGAGCATGTATACGTATGGTGTGCTGGTGCGTGCCTGGTTTGTTTGAATATGTCACAATACAGGTTGATTTCATATACGTAATAGTAATATTGTTGTTTCCTTGAGTCCACATAGATCCAGTGCAGAAAAGCATGTTTATTGTTGTCCAATTTCACAAGATATGATCGTTTCGGTGCACTGTTTATATTTAAAATGAGCAAGACTATAAATTTAAAAAAAAAAAATTAATTGTCAAAGGATGACCTACTTCTTATCGGGGTCATCCTTCCACAGATAAACACGGCGAATGTTCTGGTGATATTGATGGAAGCCCCACATATCGGTCCCCAACCCTCAATACACAGGAAGATAAAGAACCCGGTGTAGATCCCAAAGTGCAGAATATTCGGCGTATAGATCTTATCGATCAAAGTAATCCCCACCCAGATGACCATAGCATTATAGAACACGCACAGAACCAGCTCTATAATGACGTCATGCCAGAATAGCGGGTCGACCAGTTCCTTCCAGGCCTTGGCGGGAGAGAACCAGTATTGGAGACGTGCCCAGACAGACCGCTGCCTCTTTCTCAGGTTCTTGATAGGTCTATCAGTGCCGTCTGATGATGGATTACTATTGTCTTCGTAGTCGCTGTAGGTTCCAACGTCCTTCAGGTGGGATTTCTTTTCACTCGCCATTTCGTTTTATTTGTATTCTATCAATGTCGTATAAGGCTTTAATTATTATGTTTAAATTAGAAAGTTTTAGCTGTATTAATTCGCGTAGAGATAATTCTCGTCAACTTGATTGCTGTAAATATCTGAAAATAGAAATAGAAATAATTTTCTGAGTTTAATCGTACGTAAGCTAGTGTACAAGTAGGTTATACTCGTCGTATGTGGGAGAATTTGAAAAGATGTTCGGAAAGGGCGGCTAACAGAGATATTAAGCGGAGCAACGGCAAATTCATCATCGAGGTAATTTCTGAATCAATGCTCGAAATTATAGCAAGGCTATTTGGGGGAGTCTCCGTGGCTCATTCGTCATGCCGTAGACCACATTTCTCTCCACTCTTCACTGCCACCATCTGCGTTAGTCGTCTTTTACAAACACGTGCTGTTTTATACCACCAGAGCACAACTGTCAATGCATAGACCAAAGAGAAAACGAGATCCGACACAGTGCAATCGTAGCCTTACGCATGGTGCAACGACGTATTAGGCCTACATTAAATTTATACATTGAATTACAAACAAGATGTCGTTTCAAACTGTCACTGCAGTTGCTGACTTCCTTAAATACACAACTAAACGGGTCAGGATGGACAAAGCCATAAATTATTAGCATTCAACAGAAATAACTACTTGTGAATATTCGTAAGCGATTTGTTAGAAGTGTCAAATGAGAGCCTTTACACATTTTTATGTTCAATCCGACGACTGGTTGAATACGTGTTGACAGTTTATCGGGCAATAAATTTGTCACTTTGCGAGCGACTGATAATCTGTATAAAAAATTCGTAGATTCCGATTGTAATGACTAATTAAAAGTTATTAAATATCCACAATAATTATAAGAAAAGAAATTGGAAAACGATCCAGGGGTCATCCATATATTACGTAATCACGGGGGGGAGGGGGGAGGGACCTTGATGACGGGGGGGGGGGGGGTTCAGGCCTTGATGACGTCATCAAAGGCAAAAATTCACACCTCTTTTTTTCGCTATTTGTCGAAACGGCAGCACAAATTTCTTCGCGAAACCGCACTATTTTTTTTAACCGTACAATTTTTAGTCCAAAAATTGCATGAAATGTCTGAGAAAGCTATATATTTATATATAATATATATATTTTATGAACAGAACACCCAAATTCTATTTGGCCCATAATAGGTTGTTTCCTGATACCACTTTCCATCCCGTGATAGCCTATGCGCTACGTACCCAGTGACCGACCGCGCGGTGACCGACCGGGTGGTGACCGATGACCAACCCCGGGTGATGACGTCATCAAGGGGGGGGGGGTGGGGTAGGAAACGGCGATGACGTAATATTTGAACGAACCCCAAGCCGTGGATTTGACATTCATAAAATGACATGTTAATGTACCACCGAGTTAATACTGACTCCTAGAGCGGAGCTGATCCTGTTTCTAAGCACCCTCAGCACACAGGAGAGACGTGTCATTAATTGAGAGGCAAGGCCACCAACCTCATTTTGATCCATTACGATCATATGGCAGACTCGTGTTAACCTTCTCAACTTCTAAAGCAGCCACACACTTTTTGCTAATATTTAATTTCTTCCAATTAACCCACTCACGAAAGGAATAGAGAGCTTGCAGTAGTAGACCCAACATTCATCATATTACTAGAGAAATCGTAGTAAAAATATATAAAAATTCTAAATGAATGCTAGACATGGAATAAGCCTGAAAAATGAAATGTCGAGGCCTAGGCTGAAATCTAAGAAGTGTACAGGACTGTAAATTTTTATGTTTGCATGATCCAACATGGCGGCATTGTATAATTAATTTACATTTAACAAATGTTCAGTTAGGCCTAAATTATTATTGAACTGAATGCCTCAATATATAATACATTTAGAAAATCAAGGTAAACATTTAAGCAGAGATCGATCCATCTACCATCTTGCTACAAAGCGTGTAGCCTATAATAAATTATATTAGTCGCCACTTACGTTGCACATGCAGTTGTGAGTGAGTTCAATTTTAAATTCTAAAGAATCCATTCGGAAACTATTAACTTGCATGCTCAATTGCGCCTAATAATAATTTTAGAGTCCCATAGAGCTAGGGCTATTAAACTCTATATTGACAAGTGGACCATTCCATCTCCTAAATTATGCTCCGTTATTAAAATACTCGAACCAATTGTACAAAATTTAATGTAAGTACAAAAAAGCCTGTGCCGGATTGCAATAAAACGGCCATTAAAACGTGACTATTGAAAAGGGTTTATGGATAATAAAATAATCCTCTCAAACTAAGCCGTCAAATAAAATGTAAGTAAGATTCAAATGTCAATGTCCTGTGTTACCCTATCTCTGTGTCTGTGCATCTTTGGATTGGCATAAATTCTATGCAGGATTGTAGGCAATCTGCTTTTCAAGTAAGCAAACATCCCGTTCTCCATAGGGGTTGACTATAACTGTGGTTTCAATAACTGAGAACGGTTACATATTTCGGAATAAATCGTAACCAGAAAACTAAAACAGAGACGTCCACGTAACCAACTCTAATTAACATGCTGTTTCGCCCTTGAATTGAATTGATCTTTATTTCACACTAATCAAGCCCTTACTAGGTCATAGAATTTAATACAATGATTACAGCATCCGTTGGTTTTTAGGGCGCCATTCGGTATGATAGAAAGATAGAAACTTCAGTTTGTAGCCAGTCAAATAGGGTGTGTTTAACAGGGTGAACCCCTTTAAAATTAGATATATCGCTGGTTTTACGGACTATTCGGATGAAGTATAGCGACATCTAGATACGAGCTTGATAAACACGAGTAACACCTTTTCTTGCAAAACGTTAATCGGACCAAGTAACCAAAACAGCAAATAAATCGTTAGTATTATGAATGCGTGTCGATCATAAAACGCTTGGCTGCTTTCAAAATCAATTAAAAGTCAAGACTGAGATGATTTAGGGTGATCATCGCACCAATTAAACTATTGAATCGAGCAAATACTGCGGTGAAGCTGAGAACAATTGAGAAAATGTGATACAGATTTGGTAGGGATTATAATGGCCATTCGGGGAAGGCAAACAGTAACGTAACTGTTATGCTTTTGATGAAAGCATAACAGAATGCGTCGCTATGAAGTTCATGACGGTCTATTAATATCACTACAATGTCATGCATGCTAACATGCCAACTACATGTAAAGTCTATAGGAGTTTATGCCTATGGACGCAGATTCAAATTCTACATACTGTAAAAAATTCCTACTGTATGTTAATTTTGTTATTATGCAATATTTATGGTTTAGTACATAATAGATATTAAATGATTGCATTCATACGCCATAACGTAAATATAAGGAAATTCTTAATTAAGATAACGCGTTGTAAGATTAATCCTATCTTAGCTGAACCAATTAGCATATCGGTTAAGTGTCCGACTTGAGTTCAATAGGTTCGCGGTTCGATTCCCAGGGCTCACCCGCCACTGATGTAGCCGTTAGAACCTGAAACGTACGCCAGATTCGGTTTTAGCTTTTTGAATTGGATTGAGTTATGGCATACAATACTTACTAATTATAATCATTGGAAGCTTAGTAGGTCTATTTTTTACCCGTTTGGGTGTGCAGTCTGAATCCTAGCACATTGTCAATTTCCATAATCAAGTTCTTGCCTGGTGAAGGCATAATGAAGAGATCATTGAAGGAAAGTTTGATGGAAGTAAAGGACCAGGACGAAGCCGTATAGGAATGTTAGATGATTTTAAAGAAAGTGGAACATATGATGTCATGAAACGAAAAGATAGCGATAGAGAGTTATGGAGGAATTGGGCTCCCAGGACCTGCCACGTGGCAGAGCACTAGATAGATAGGTAATAATCAACAGGAAACTTTTTTGCGTCGCAACCGGGTTCGTCTCCGACGGTATCGTTTTTGAGACGTTAAACTTAGCATAAAAGTTTTATTACATAAAGTTCTTTTAAATATTCTTGTGAAGGAAGTGTAAAGCTTCTCTTTGACAATTCTGTAATACAGTCTCAATATATTTGCGGCCATTGAGAAGCCTGGACCCAACTGTTTGGCATAGGAAGATTTGTAGTATTTTACTCAATAAACCCAAATGTGTAATTATGAAGTTATGGCACCAATAAAATCTTTTCACTAATTCTACATAGTTATTATTTTCTATTGAAATTGCTTAATCGAAAACCTCATAAAATGCATATAATATTAAATAGGGTTGTATCGGCCTACATGTAGGTCCTCTTTATATTTAGAGTTTGATACAAATGGATACGGCGCCCATAAGAATGCATATTTAATATAAAATTGTAGGCCTGTGTATTAAGCAAGTGTAATTGTGTATTGAATGGTCTACTATTTATTTCAACGAGTTATGCATTCTTGTACGAAATATCCACATCATCTTTTAATTTCACTGTTTGTCCTTGAATATATTCATGCCAATAAATAAAAGTTCATAAAATTTTTATTGTTGAGAAATGTGATTTCTCTATCTCTATCCCTCTCTCTTTCTCTCTCTCTCTCTCTCTCTCTCTCTCAGTGCACTGCCTAACGACAGGTCAATAGCATTTAACGGTATAGTTTGTATGCCATATTTTAGTGCAGATTATTTTGTTTGTGCGGTTGGTCTCCTTATCCTCCCTAGTGGCTGCGTTAGTCAGTTTCTCAGACACGTGCAGCTTTCTGTTGGTCGATTCTCAAGCTTGCGGGTGCCAACACGGCTTTTTCTAGATATCTATAAATTGCGAATACAGTCAAATGCACTGCACTCAAACTAGCTAAATCTATTTTTAATATCATGAATCCGTACAATTGACTTTTCGAAAATTAATCTGTCTATTAACAGCAAATTTAACGTTCGGTTCCTCACTGGTAGACGATGTCAGTCATCCCATGCTAACATGAAGAAATCAGGAAATCAGTTAGTATAAAAATAACAACGCCAAGATAGTAACAACAATATAAAATTCGTATATTCATTCATGACACAAATAAATAACTGCCAATTTAAATGAAAAATATGAAATACGTTACTTATTACTAAAACAAAGATTAGTAAAAGCACAGGATAGCAGCATTATAAGCTAGGCCACAAATGAAAAGCATTCATAATTCAAATAAGCTATACAGCAGAACGCAATGAAAAATATATTTCTACATGTACAGCGCTAAATGGAAAAGAACTATTAGGACTTAATGAGCAATGGTAGTTAACATTAATTAAAAATTCCTAATCTAAGCTAAAGCCCATTGCTTCCTTCTTAGATCTATTTAATCAGACTCTCTTGCCCTAGCTAATGGACTTGCACTGTTTCGGATCTCGCTGTCCCTTCAGTCAATGTATTGGCAAGTGTATTCTGGTAACCAACCACTGTAAAATACAGCGTATATAAGATACTTGAGGTCCCTGATATCGTATATAGATTATAGAATTTTTTTCTACTATTCGTGAGATCGACAGATGTCAAGACCCATCTGTTTACAAAGTCTGCCTTTTCTTAATTTCGGTTTTATTTTATCTTTTTTATCCTCTCCATGATTCATCGTACCTTTGCCATTGAAAATAAATTAATTTGAGAATGAATTTTGAGAATGAATAAATAATCCACTATTACACAAGTTCCGTATTCAAGATAGAGCAGCACCTCTTTTTATAAAATAACTTTTAGAACTTTTAATTGCACTGCTCTATGCAGTATTCAATATAAGTGATACAATATTCAATCTACAATACATCATATTATAGATAAAGAATTAAGGCACAATTGTCATTCAAACTAATTAAAAAATTAATACACGCTCTAATTCAATAGTATTATAATTGCATAATTACATTATAATTGTATAATGTAATATAATTGAATAATGAATTCTGTGGCATAGACCAATTGGTCTTTAAATCTCAACTTGTGGAAGTCTAGCTAGCATTAGGCTGCAAGGCTGCTCGACTCTCCATAGTTTCATTTATTGCTACTGTGGGCCTGTGGCATTTTACACAGAGCGGCGCTTTATATATAATTATACATACTTATTGATTGATCGATTGAATGTATAAGGTCCATGGCATACAACTGTTCAGTCTGCATGCCATATTTTCTTGGAGACATGTTTGCTTTCTGAGGGGTCTCCTTAACCTGTGACTGCGTTAGACGGCTTCTACGAAACACGTGCCTTGCGGTTGGTCTTGAATATAAGACCAGTATATCCTGTATAATACTAATAATAAAGGTTTAAAGTACAATTTCCTCGTCCAGAGGTGATGTCAGGAACGTCGTATATAAAAGGCATAGGCTCTGTCATACTCAGATCAAACTCATAGACACGGGAGCTGATCCACAACTAAACGTTACAGCACACAGGTGACAATTGTCATTAATCTGACGGCAAAGTTGCCAGCCCAACAGATAAACATCATATAGCCAGACACGTGATGGGTTTGACAATAAACGAATTATTCAGTCATGCAAGTCGGCTACTAAAATGGAGGCTTTTACTATATTAATAAACTGTAAAATAAGAAATTACTAAACACTAATATAAACAATACAGTAAAAAAGGACATTTCATAACTTTTCTATATACTAGGTATCTCAGAGGCGCTTTTTGAAACAGTGAAGGGAAATGCAGTCTAGCTATAGGTCACAAAAGATGTGGCAAGGCCTCTGCTAATTTGAGAGGCCAATTGGTCTAGTACACAGAAGCCATGGTCCAGACTACTCTGCCCTTCACTGCAGCATCTACATTACTCGCCTCTTACGAACATTGTGTAGTTGTCGGTTGGTGTATATTCTTCAATTTCATGGACCCAACACGGGAAATCCAACAAGCAGATTGTATCGAATGAAATTCATGCTTTATGAATTAAAGCATGAATCCGCCCGATTCATGCAGGCAGAAGCCAGTGGCACAATCGGTTAGGTTCCCGACTGCGGATCAGTATGTGCGGGGTTCGAATCCGAGGCTCGCCCGTCACTGATATCCCTTTCGAGAGATGAAACTGACGTTAATTCGGCTTTAGTTTATTTATATAGCCGTCAGAAACAGCGGTTTTAAGCGTCAACAAGCCCAAACGGTAATAAATAAATATTTTACAATCATAATTACAGAAAGATTTATTTAATAAAATTCACGATACAAAATATATCATAGTATCAATAACTAAAAACATAAATATACTAAACTCCTGGAATGTTCTCTACAGGGAATACCACACACGACAGACCAAATGAATTTAACTAAATCCAAATACGGGTACAACTATGATAGATTGCGAATGTATTATTGCAATTTATAGTGAATTATTTCAATTCAACTTAACGAAATTAGGATGCATTCAATAAGTGCGTAGAATGAATTCATTTCTGACATCCTTTACGGGTGAGGAACCAGACGCTAAATTATCATTGATTGATTGATTGAGTTAGAGTAACATATTCGACAGCGGTCACCTCACTAAAAGACTGAAGTAGAAAATATAAAAAAACACACGTCCCTGACATCATCCCCGGATGAGGAAGCGGACGCTAAACATTTACTGTTATTATCATAAGTGTCTAGTCCAGGACGATGTCAGGGACGTCTGCTACTACACTGCAGCGTCGATGTGTATAAGAATGAGTAATATAATAGAAACAAATAGAATAGTAATTGTGATAATTAGATAATTAGATAACTATATTAGAATATGTTCAAGAATGAATATTCTAGGACGAGGAGAGAGTCTGAAATGTTTCAACAAAAAGATACTACAAATTGCGGCTTCCAGGAAATTAGAGAAGTATCAGGATTTGAACCGTTAATTGAATCGCTTTTATAAAACCCACCGGGCTCTTTACACCCAGGGTAGAATTTTTTTTAAAGTCATAATAATAATACACACTAATCTTTCCATGAATATTGTTCTCTGTATACAATTATTTAAATTAGAGTAGAGTATAGGCGTACATGAAATATTTGAAATATTAGAGCAAAAAACATAAAACAGTAATAGGCAGCACAAATATAACGGTAATATTTGTATCACTGATTGATATAAAATTGAATGAATTCTGCATAAAGACAACTTATTTATCATACATTAACAATGTCCAACAAGATAATATAAAATCCATGGTTTAGCAATGTGATTTTTGTTAAATTATTCTCAAATGATTGAAAGAAATATTATAAAATGAAATAGTCCTACGGTTTTAATAAAGTAAATAATTACACAGAGGCAACGTAAAGTGGATGATCGTATGCAAAAGTGGACTAAAGACCATCAGAAATATCATAAAAAATGGTGTTTATTCCAACAATATTTCTAACTTGCTTTCATAATATTGAATTTTTCTTTTGGATTTTACTAAATTTAATGGGGATCTACATACTGGTCAAAAATTGTATTCTGTCAGTTTATAGTTTTTTAAATATTTTGCGAATAACAATTTTTTTATATTTTGGTCGTTGGTCCACTTTTGCATACGACCATTCAAGTATTCTGATAAACAGCAGAATCCTCGTTAGAGAATTTCCTGTTGCAGTTCCTGTTACAGAGTTTAAAAATGGCCTACCTCTAGCAATCCTTTCTCAAGTTTAGTTTATTTCTTGTCATACATTAAATGATGAACACAAATTTTGCATTATTAAACGTTACTAAATACATTGTCCGATAACAAATAAATATATGCAGAATATAAATTCAGCCTTTATTTCCCCACTCAAAGAAATATCTGGGATATCTTAACAAAATATATATCAATACAAGTGGCATTTCGCTACAAAAATGCATCCGTGAAAACAGGCGGTGAAAGAACTAAAAATTACACTTTCATATGCAGTTACTCAAACAACTTCTGTTCAAATATGAAAATAAAATGTAATTTATATTTAGAACTTTCTTCTCGATTTAAATAAACTATCTGTAAATATGATCTATGCAAGTAATGATTGGAAAATTATGAACAATATTATAGGCACACAAACATATATGTGAGTATAAGAGGATAGACAATAATTAGACATATACACAGGAGAGATGCCATTCCAAAATAGAAATCTATTTATATACAGTACAGACTCACATACATGATTTCAAGAGCAAATTGATTTTATTTGAGACAAATAGTAATAAAAAGAACAAATATACATAGACGCCGAGACCTAATCACCAAAGAACCCGGAATAGTAAATAATGGAATGGGCCTAGAGTTACATGTAGAAGCAGTAGGCCCTCTCAGCACAGCGTGGCTATATTGCCCTACACAATATATATAAAAAATGTCATATTACATATGTCCTATACACGTAATATATCTATACACATCTCATAATGATTGATGTGTATATTGTATGTCATACTGCACCTCAGCTAGATAAGGTGTACGGTGCTTTTTCTGACGGCCAAATACATGTACAATATGTCTTTGTATTGTTACTTGGAAATAAAACATAGTTCTCTCTCTCTTTCTCTCTCTCCCATTGTTATTGTAAAATTTTGCCATTTTTTCTTTACTTTTTAGGGTTAGGGTTGGTGGTGCGATTGGGATTTTGACAAAATATTGAGATTTGTATTAATATTTTACTAAGGGCAACTTTGCGTCGTGGGGAATCCCAAGTGGTAGGGTCAAGGCCCTTTCAACACATGTTCAATACATGTAAAAACATAGAACAGACTTGCACATTAATAACATATATGATATCAAACTGATTGACAAACACATGCATACTACGTATTTACACACTCACACATATAAGAAAGAAAGCATAATACAATGCTCAAGCATACATATAATACAATACAAACTTAGCACTTAATCTCCATGTCATCATCTGACGATGATATCAGGGTCTCCTCAAACAGCACACACAGTTCTTAGGTACAGGCAAACATCACTGACAATCGATCAATCAACAATCGTTTAACATAATTTATCTGACAATAATGCATCAGTGATTATTGTGTGTGCATGTGTCAGTGTTGTATAAATGTTTCTGCATGCAATTGTGATGTTGTGATTTGAAGACAATTCTATAAAAAACATTATGACGCAAAACCGTTCTGAATTAACATTATGAAGCAGACACTGTATTACACAAAGTATTTCATGAGACGCATTCACAGGCACTTTATTACAGAACTTCACTATCTACACAATATACAATACATGGCATCATTGTGCTAGTGATTGATAGAATTAATCACTAGCTTTGAAGTCTATTTTAAGAAAGGTCTAAAGGTAAAGGTTGTGTGCCATATTCGTTACCGAACGTAGGCGTGGAGCGGATCCCGATCCTGAGCGATTTCAGCACACAGGTGACATAGTCATTAATCCGACGGTGAGGTCGCCAGCCCCACTCTA
>JAQFZF010001518.1:0-13944 GCA_034695365.1 Enchytraeus norvegicus | reverse complement strand
GCTTTGCCATGTCCATCAATAAGGCTCTGCACTGTGTGGACTGTCTGTTTTGTCTGTGTGTCTCGAGTTAGTTATGGTGACCCTCCGCCCAATCTCCCAACCCCCTCCCAGGTTGTGCTTTGCAATAAAGCTCATCAATAAGGCTCTGCGCAGTTTGGACCGTCTGTCTCCACTGTGCGTCTGAAGCCATGTATGGTGAAACTGTGGTTATCCTGTTTGAAGGCCGGAGTGTGAGATTTCCCTGTGTGGTTTATTTCTTGCGCTTTATTTCAATTCTCACCCCTTCTTAACCCGGGTAGAGTATAACTTCAGCTACAGTTTATTGGGTAACCGGTAACTGCACGTGTTTCGTAAGAGCCGACCAACGCAGATACTGAGGAAGGAAATGGCCCCCAATTAAACAGTTGTGATGTAGAAAAACTATATAAAAGCAAAGTTGGTGAAAATTTGTATTTATCTGTCGTTCACACATACATTTCAGATATGGGTCCAAACAGTAAATCTAAATTCATTCCCTCCCGGGCAACGCCGGGTACCCCAGCTAATAATTACAATAAATGATAAAATTCTAGAATAGATCAAATTTTGGAATTTGTTAACAAAAAGTTTATATTAAAAGTTATCTTTTTTTCTGCAACAAACAGATTAAATCATTGTGTTTACTACGAAGCGAGATCTAATAGGGAGATCAATGATACAACGTTTTTGGTTAAAGCTGGTTTAATTTTGGTGTATTAGCCAGAAGGCATCACGTTCAAAATTTGATATGGAAGACAACAGAGATTCTCGTCGACCTGATAGAGACGTACTTTAACATAATCATGCTTAAGAATAATCGTAATGATGTCGACATTGACATCGTCCCTGATGTCGTCGTTATAATATGAAACGGACATTAAATTCGCATTGAAAATGAAATTGAAAAATGAAATTGAAATTGAATATGAAACAGAGTGCGCTATATAAAAGCTGTTGATTGCTTGATTGGTTGATTAATTAATGTTAGGGAAGTACCTGCCGCTCCACTAGGTCCAGCTGGACCCGGCTGCCCATTCTGGCCCGAAGGACCTGCGGGACCAGTGGCACCCTGCTGGCCCTGGGGACCAGTGGGTCCTGAACCACCCGTGGACCCTGGAGCACCATTCTGTCCTGCTGGTCCTGTAGGTCCCTGAGGTCCCGTAGCACCGTTAGTACCTGCAGATAGAGAGATAATAATTATGTTATCATTTTTCTTCCCTAATATCATCCTTGAATAAGGAAACGGACGTTAAACCTTTATTATTATTGTTGTTATTATTATTTGTACACAGAATCACTTGATTGATTGATTGATGTATCTTCTAGAATAATAATAGTAGCGTAGCCTATATATTTTATGCATATACAAAATCTTACAAATCGACATTAAATTGAATTGTATTGTATTTCAATGCATTTTAGAATAGTTTTGCTCAAATTTTGGGGGAGTAGCTATTACATCAGATTGTATTGTATTCCATTATAATACATTGGATGAACGCGGTAACGACGAGTATTGCATTCCGAATTATTACAGTGTATTGCACTACCTTGTTATATAGCGAATTGCATTGCTATTGTTGCATCGGATTAAAGTATTAGAGTTTGTTTGAATTGTTTATTTTATTAGAGTACCGTATATAAACTGTATATAGTATTTTGCGTTGCATTGTTCATTCTTTCTTTCTTATTTCTTTCTTCAAACGTCCTGCAATGTCTGGGCTCTGACGATTATGGTGTGCCATATAATTTTCTTTCTCTCGCAGCTCTTATAATTTCCACTCCTTCATTGTATATTCACTGTATTCCATTATCAATCAATGAGGATTAAACGTCCGGTTTCTCGCTAGAAGGAGCTGTCAGGACGTAATAATATATACATGAAATTATAAAACATTCAATTATACATACCGGCAGGTCCTGCCGCTCCCGGTTGACCATTGGGTCCCTGAGGTCCGTTGTTTCCAGGAGCTCCAGAAGGACCCTGTGATCCTTGGCTACCTGGAGGGCCCGTCCCGCCCTGTGGTCCGCTTGGTCCGAGGTCGCCCTTAGCGCCTGCGGGACCCGTTGGTCCTGCGGGACCAGCAGATCCTAAAATGTACAAATTACCTATTAGTTACAAAACACTGCTTTCATTTACTGGCATAAATTATATCAGCCTAGTTATCATTGTATATAATCTAAATTTTTATCGTGTCTGTGAACAGTTCAGATATTGCAGTCGAATTAATGAAAATTGCACCTGTGTGCCGCAAAGTTAAGTTGGGGATCAACTCTCGTGTTTATTTTACTCTGGTTTGAGTATGATAAAGAAGTTCATCTATACTTGTACAAAAAACTATACTTTTGCTAACAGTTTAAACTTTCTTAAAGATATGTAATTTGAGATTTAATTAGGACATCTGATAATAAATAAGTGTAAGATAATGCAGATTCTCACCGGGCGTCCCCGTTGGTCCCGCAGCCCCTGCAGGCCCTGTCGCCCCCGCGGCTCCATTCTGACCCGGGGCCCCTGATGGTCCTGCGTTGCCTGCTGGTCCGTTAGCTCCCGAAGGGCCTTGTTGCCCTTGTGGACCCTGAGCACCTGTAAGATAAATATCAGATTAATCAATGTGATCTTTGACAGAAGAAATCTCTCGAAATATACGAATCTATTTATCTCATTTTACAAATAAAGTAACAGAAATTTAAATAAATATAAATTTATGTCCAACGAATAATTTGTAAGTTACAGAAACTTTTTCAACTAACGGACAAGTTAATAGTATTATCGGAGGAAAATCAAATACGATCACAATTTAAAAAGAAAATGCTAAGCTATCAATTATTATGAATTTGATTGCTTAACTATATAGCAAAATTATTTGTCACTGCAAAGAAGATAGCACAGAAAGATATATACCCGTGATAATTCAAAGCAGATATAAATATGATTGTAGCAGAGTCAATCAATCGAACGATCAATCAGTAATGAAATCATGCAATAGATGAAGTGTGGAAGAGTACACATATTTTACCAGACAATCCTTGTGGTCCGACAGGTCCAGATGGTCCTATAGGACCCTGTGGTCCGGCAGATCCAGTAGGACCTGGAGATCCTGCGTTCCCTGAAGAGCCGGGGTTTCCAGCTGGTCCAATTGGTCCTGGTGCTCCGTTATTACCCGATGACCCTGCAGGACCAGGTGGTCCTTGGTTCCCTTGAGGACCAGCTGGTCCTATTGGTCCTGCGGATCCGCTGGGGCCTGCAGGACCAGTCGATCCCGGGGCTCCAGCGACTCCGCTAGGGCCTGTTGCACCTGGACTTCCACTAGGGCCAGCAGGACCTGCGTGAATACAATACAATACAAACGGACATTTAAAAACGCCTCTACACACTAAGTATCTCAGAAGCGCTGTGCAGTCAGCTAAGTGTTGTATGCCCGTTTAAAAAGATAGGTTTCACATTTTTCCAAATTCATAGACTGATTTACTCTGGATTCTAAGCTCAGAAGTTAGAAAATTCCAGACTGTTGGATCACAAGCAGCGAAAGCAGGAGAACGTAGAGTACTACATGCCTGCGGGATCAGCAAGTCACAATTGGATGCTGATCTTAGTTGGGATCAACTAAGCAGCAACTGATAAAACAGGCATTAATAGCTCAGTTATATAACGAGGCCCCATGCCGTTTAGGCTTTTAAAAACGAGCATACTTAATTTATAGGTAATGCGTTGAACTACTGGCAACCAATGCAAAGTGTCTATAAATAGTGCAATATATACAATGCAATACAATACAATGCAATACAATAAAATACAATAAAATACCGTGATGTACAGTACAATACAATACAGTGCAATGCATGTCCCTGACATCATCCTTGGATGAGGAAACGGACGTTAAAACTTTATTATTATTATTATTATTATTATTACAAAGGACATTTCTCAGCGCCACTATATACCAGGTATTTGAGAGGCGCTTTTGGAAAAATAAATGGAAAAGCAGTCTAGCCTGCCATAGGCCACAAAAGATGTGGCAAGGCCTCTGCTAGTCTGGAATGTGAGTTACCAATTTGTATAGTACAGAGAAGCCATGGCCCAGACCACTCTGCAGCATCTATGTTTGTCGCCTTATACGGACACGTGCAGCTTTCGGTTGGTCCAGAAATATAAGATTATTAAATTTCCGGACCACACACCATACAAAGAAAATGTAACAATAGCCCCTCATCACCCAGGCCATTAAAAGTAAGTTAAGATAATGGTAGCAATAATTAACGTTCCTTGAAATGCGTAGGCCTACATAAAATACCTACATAAAATACAATTATGACAAAAACAACCACCGGAAGTTCAATGCAACAACTTGTAATTAGGTCTAGCCTAACAATAAAGTACGTAACATAAAAGATTTTAAATTAATTAACAAGTGAAATTGTTTCTAATTGGAACCGCATTGAACCTGTTAAAATAAAAGTCTCGACATCGTCTCTCTCATAACCGTCTGATTACGAAACTAACATTAAAGATTCTATTATGATTCTTTAATACCTATCTATCTGAGAGACGGTACAGACCAAAATTCATTCACTGCCTTCATTTAGAGATTCAACAATTTTTATAATTAATTTTATTAATTAGTTGATTCCTTTTTTAAATTGTTTAAATCATTACTCAGTTCGTTTATTTGATGACTTTTCATTATTGTGAACATAGTGCAAAATTTCAATATTTATTTGGCTTGGAGTACATTAAAATCAAGATATAAATGGTTTTCCATTAGTTTACACCGACCTAGGCCTCCAGCAGGTCCCGTTGGTCCTGGATTACCGGCTGGTCCTAGACTGCCAGCAGGACCAGATGGCCCTATTTGCCCAGCTGGTCCTGCTGCTCCAGGTGTTCCTGTTGGTCCTGTTGGTCCTTGATTACCAGCTGGTCCTATTGATCCCGGAGTTCCGCTGTTACCTGGAAAGATGAAATTTAGATTTAATTAATTAAGCAAAATAATTCATTATAAAACATCTTCTTGAAATAATGATATAACATTCTGCTTGTAAACCTAATACTATTTTAATGTATTAATAATACCCTAGAGTTAAATTTTATTTTAGTCTTCGTTCGAACAAATATAGTTTGTTATTGGTTAGTGCAAAAGTGTATATAATAAACTTAGCATACGATTGAACATTTTAAAACTTCATATTTATGGCCAACTTAATTAAGTAACTAAGGTTTTTAGTACTCAGTCTAAGTACAATAAATTATATTCATTACAAGAATCATAGATCCTACATGTATCTATTCTTCGATTACTAGTCCCCTCGACTCTTAATCGCGTATTATACCGCAATTGTGGTATATTCCATAGACGTCGGCGATTTACAAATGCATTTATTGATTGACTGATTTAAAAATATAAATTTAAATCCAAACCTGCTGGTCCTGCTGGACCTGGTTGTCCACCAGGTCCTGTTAGACCACTAGGTCCCTGAGGTCCGGGCAGGCCCTGAGGACCACGCGCACCGAGCGGCCCAGTGGCCCCCACCTGTCCAACTCCCTGAGGTCCTGTGGCCCCTGCTGCCCCTGAGGGGCCCTGCAGCCCAGTGAACCCCTGCTGCCCCTGAGGACCTGCAGCCCCTGCTGTACCTGGGTTACCTGCGGGACCAGTTGGTCCCAATGGCCCTGAAACACATAAATATGTCAACAATATACCACAGAACATTATGGCAGTCATAATAATAATTAAACTGTATGACTCGTTTTACGGTGTTTTCTTCTGTAGCAAAGAAATGCGAGTAATTATGAGCAATTTCGAGTAATTCAATAAAACTTATATTTAATAAATTAGGAAAATGAAAAGAAGTAACAAGTATTTGAATGACATTAAAACAGAATTAGAGGTCTAACAACATGAGAATTATATAAGTAAAAGAGAATATTATTGATGTATAAATTGTGTGGCCTACTATGAATTTATGACTTAATCTAAGAACTTCCAATATACATGTAATATATTATAGGCCTGAGGAAATGTATAAAACAATTAATTATTCTTACAATATCATATATCAACAATGATAATTTTATATTAATTGCATGTATATAGTATAAGAACAAATCCTATTTAACGTACCTGACGGTCCGGCACTCCCAGCAGGCCCTGCAGGACCAGTTGGTCCTTGATTACCAGATGGACCGGCCGGACCAGCTGGTCCTTGATTTCCCTGTGGTCCTGCAGGTCCCACGGAGCCTGGAGTGCCGCTAGGTCCAGTGGCTCCTTGTGCTCCTGATGGACCAGCCGCTCCCGGATTTCCTATTTAACAATATTAATTTAAATTACGGTTTGTGGAACCTATAATTATACTACTCAAGCTTACGCATGTAATAATTTAAAGTGCATTCGCATAAGTTGATAAACCTATTCTTTCAATAATTTAATAGAATTAAATTATTATTCTAATTAAATTAATTAAATTTTTATTTTTATTTTTTATTATTTTTATTTTATTGTATTTTTAAAATTAAAATTGCCCTGGGTGGTAAACGACCCTGGGCTAAAAAATATGATAAAATAGATTTATTGTGTTTAAAATTAATTAAATTAATTAAATTAGAATTTTAAATTGTTTTCTTTAAAGAAAAACAAACAATTATCATCTGATAATAACTACAATTAATAGTTCAACAAATAATAATTATAATCTGTAAATACAGATCAATAAATTATTTTATTTTAAATTATTATTAATACCGTATTAATTAAAATTCTGCTGCCCGATTTTCATTGATAAAACAAAAGGGACTAAGACCAAGATAAAATCTTCTTCTTCTTGTAAGTGTCATGCCCGTTCCGAGCTTCGACGGTCATGATTTTCCACAGTTCTCAATCCACTGCGGTTCAGATAATTATAATTTATACTTCTTCTACACTCATTCAATCATAGAGACTCTTTCTTTGTATGAAATAAATTAAATTAAATTAAGATCAATTAAATTATTTAAATTGGAAATAGATTTAACTAACTTACCAGCAGCTCCCGATTGACCGGCTGGACCTGGTTGCCCCGCAGTGCCCGGGTTACCACTGGGTCCTGCTGGTCCTGAGGGTCCTATTGGTCCACTGGGACCTATAGGACCATTGTTGCCTGCAGGACCAGCCGGTCCTGTTGGACCCTGCGCACCTGGGTTTCCACTTGGTCCTGGAAAATATAATGATAATTATGTAATGATAGAAATGCATATCTGATTTCATAACGGATTTCATAATTAAACTATTGAAATTAATTATTTTGCAAATAAATTGCAAATAAATTGCAAATAAATTGCAAATAAATTGCAAATAAATTGCCAATAAATTGCAAAATCAAGAATTCTGAATACTATAATAATTGCTAATTATGCTATTTATAATTATGATGAGATTGAAAATAAAAAGAAAGAAGTGCATGGAAGTGAATGCTAAATTATGCTTTAAAAGTTATCGTGAACGAAGAATAACATATGGAGTTGTACGTTTTATTTATCTCTCTCTCTAGAGCACTGCCAAATGGCAGGTCCAAGGTACATATTCTGAAACACAGTCTGCTATCACGCTCGCTAATGAGCACTCCATCGATCATCATGTTGATCCCATCAAAAAGGCTATGCCTTCACCACACCTAAAATGTAACCTTTTTCTTGGGAATACATATTCTGATTTCCGAGGTGGTTTTCCGTTGACTTCCTCAGTATTAAAAATATCAGTATGCAAATATTTTATTTATAACTAGGCTAAATACTGTAACAGTTTGGTATCATCGTTGTGATGAACCGGACGTTAAACCCTCATTGTATGATATGTATTTAAATAATTAATAAAATCGACAAAGTAAACTTAAAACAAGTAGCCTACATCAATTTAGACGTGGATATGAAAAAAACTATAAGAAGATAATCTTTTACATTTTTTTATATTATTAATAGCGCGGTGGTAGATGGTGGTAGATGGTGGTAGATGGTGGTGGATGTAATATATGCAATATGCAATAAACAATAGAAATAATAATATATATAATAATATATACACGAATATAATATATATACACGGTGTCTAAAAAAACGAGCCCCCTAGAAATAATGTGAATAATTTGAGAACGGAATTACCAATTCATTCGCTGTTTAGAGCCCCACTAGGTTTGCTAGTTTGACATGTTCCCACAAATTCTGGTCAAAATGTCTAAAAAATGACGAATTTGGAAAGTTGTCCGCACGCAAGGGGTGCTTGACGAATGCTCAAGCTAGGCTATCATGGTCTATAGTCTTGTTTCTTTAAAATGAGCCCTTTTTTACATCCGATTCAGGTGAAATTTGCCAATAGTATGGAACAATCAATTCTAGCCCACATCACCAAGTTTTGGTTGGATATCTGTCAAAACAAAAAAGTTATTGATATTTTAATATGACAGTGGTAGACAAATTTTGCAGTTTCATAACGTCATTCAATGTTAAATAAAGCAAGCTGCTTTCAATGCTTGTCATACTAAAATATCAATAACTTTTTTGTTTTGTAAGATATACGATCGAAATTTGGTGATATTGGCTGGAATTGATTGTTCCATATTACTAGCAAATTTCACAGGACTACGATGTAAAAGAGGGCTCATTTAAAGAAATACGAGTCTCGACCATAATATCCTAGCTTGGCCACTACGTCAAGCACCCCTTGCGTGCGGAAAACTCTCCAGATTCGTCATTTTTAAATATATTTTGACCAAAATTTGTGGGAACATGTAGAATTGGCAGACCTGGTGGGGTTCCAAACGGCGAATGAATTGGTAGTTCCGTTCTCAAATTGTTCACATTATTTCTAGGGGGCTCGTTTTTTTAGACACGGTGTATAATATAATATAATATATAATACACCGTGGCCCATAAATAATGGCACTATGTTGAATGCATATAACTTAGTCAATTTATAATCTATTAACTGAAAGATTGCACAAGTTATTAACAGCAAACACGAAAATGTTCCATTTAAAAATCTAAGCATTCAGTGCAGGGATTAAAAAGATATCGTGGTTTGAAAATGACCTAAATTTTAAACCCTTACAAGCCTGAAGTAATGGGCGTTTCATTTCTAACTGGGTCACAGACCATTGGCATGTTGCTATGATCGATCAGCTTCTAAGAAGAGCGTTAGCTCTAATAGAGAGAGACATATCCCTAGAGAAATATCTGGAGGATTTTTCACCTTCTAAAAAGACGGTGCTCCAGCTCAGCAAGCTCGATGGACTGTCCAGCTCGTGCAGCGCTCAACTCATCTAACCACTGCCTTGGCCGCCAAACAGTCCAGACTTTCATCCAGTAGACTACAGGATCTGGAGAGTCCTACATGAGCGGGTGTATCGAAGCCACATACGAGATGTTAGACATTTGAAGGAGAGACTTGTGGAGGAGTGGAGTCAGTTCGACCAGAGCACGGTGGATTGTGCCTTGAAAGAGTTACGTGTGTAATTGAGGCTTGCGCCAATTGCTGCTAGCGGGCATTTGAGCACAAGCTACAATAATTGCAATTGCTTTAACAACCTATCCAACAAATAAATGAAATGAAGAGAATCAGTCGCGATTAGCGTCAATGAGCTTAATAATGCGGTTAATGATGTGTAAAGATGATATAACAACATTGATAGATGACGTTGTGTATAATCTCCCAGCTTATAAACATCCAACAAATTTGGTCATATTCACACCACGATGTCTTTTTAACCTCTTTCCGCATGCTTAGATTTTTTAATAGAACATTTTTGGCTTTGTTGGTATTAGATTGTGCTATTTTCAAGTTAATTGATTATATATTGACTAAGTTACAAGAATTCAAAATAGTGTCATTATTTATGGGGCACGGTGTATATAATATAATATATAATGTATACACTGAGTTTAAAAAAAACATGTGCGCCGTCTAATACCCATAACTTTGGCATTTTTAAATCGATTAACAAAATGCTTGCATAGTTAGAATCAGAATGAAATTTGTCATAAAACATCGTCAAGCAACAGAAAATTAACACCGTGGACGAGTTGGAGCAGCGCCTGGTAGACGTTTGGCAAACCATGCAGCAAACTGTCTCTTTGACCACGCAATAGATGAGAGGTGCAAGCGTATCAGAGCTCATATTCGAGCCAAATGAGGATATTTTGAGCATATTCTGTGACAGTTGACCGTAGGCCTAGCTGTATAATATTGTTTGTTTCGTGTGTTTTGTTGTTAGTCAAGTCACAAATACATAAGCATTCTGTAGCGATTTACATACTGAAACTGAACATCTTTAATCGCGCACATTTTCAAGCACTGCTTTAACGCAAAAATAAGTAATTAACGGAGTTACTTTACTCTCTCGTGGAGCACATTTCACTCTGATTCTATTGATGCAAGAATTGTTTTAATAGGTTCAGAAATGCCAAAGTTATGGTCAATAGACGGCGCACATGTTTTTTTAAACCCACAGTGTATCTTAGTATTTCTATGCTATAAACTATTAAAAGCTACTCTCAAACAAAAAACTCTAAATTCAAGGGTCTTACCAGGTGGTCCAGTGAATCCTTGTTGACCGTTAGTTCCAGAATTGCCGGCAGGACCAGCTGTCCCCGGGCTTCCATTCGGACCCACCGGTCCTGCAGGACCCGCGGGTCCCACAGCTCCTGGTTGACCGGGGTTCCCAGCCGCTCCTGCCATAGAAAACAATCGTAAATCATGTTACATTTAATTGTTTAATTAATTTAATTACGTTCTAAAATGTGCACTCTGCAAATTGCTTGAAAAAATAGTACAAAAGTGGGCCTACACTAGTACAAATGAAGCTTATAGCTTAATTTAATAGCACAAAACATTGTGAATAAAATAGATAATTATGTAATTGAGAATTAGTAATTCATAATTTCATAAAATATAATTACGGTACTAAATTTGATAAAATATCTTATTTAATATAAGCACAGCTAATCCCAAATTTTGAAATTTCGGTGCTGATTATGAAACATTTAGAATGAGATTCCGCGGCAAATATAATTTATCATTTCAGAACATTACTGTAATTAGTCATCTTTCTTGTAAATGGATAATTAATGGGTAGCATCTCTGCCACACATTGATGTTATATTGTAATTGTATTGTTAAGATTCAAGTTTTTGTCATACTCAGAATATAGCTTAGACACAGAAGCTGATCCCGAACTAGGTAATACAGCACACAGGTGACAGTTTTCTTGTACTGGAGATGAGATCACTACTCTTCACAGCTACGATGAAATGGTACATGTGTTCTGTGTTTTGTCAAAAGATAAATTGTACTTTTTTAATCGGAGAGCCTAAATATAATAGGAGAAAAAAGATGTTCTGAGCGAAGCGTGAGAAAGAGAGAAAGAGAGAGAGAGAGAGAAAGAGAGAGAGAGAGAGAGAGAGAGACGCACCAGGTTGCCCGGCAGCTCCAGGCTGTCCCACGCCGGTAGGACCTGGTTGACCGCTGGGTCCTGCCGGTCCCGCAGGACCCGCAGGACCAGCGCTGCCTGCAGGTCCTAATGGTCCCGTAGGTCCTGCTGGTCCCGATGGTCCTGTGGGCCCGCTGGGACCAGCTGGTCCTGCAACACAGAACACAATTAAATCGGTAAAGTCATAATTATAATTGTTGTAAATCAAAGCATTTCGACAAAGATTTGCTTTGAATATTGAATCAAATAAAAATCAAATCAGAGATAAAATCGAATCTACTGTACATGCATGAAGCATCAATATGTTATTAAATAATGCAACACGAGAAATCTAATTAAAAGAATTAATCATGAATCAACTGTCAGGCAAATATCTTAAAAATATGTCAGGGGCGTTGTAAGTGAAACTTTACCTCAACCCACACACACTGACAGCGACATATAATACATGATATATTAACATAGATGTACATAATACCATCATAGATACACATATACAAATTAAAATGCCAATTATACTAACTCTATAGTAGGCCTACTAATGCTAACAGTCGTTTCGACTACCCCATATTTTCTTTTAATCGTATTTATTTTCACATATGACATACGCACATGCTAGTTTCCTTTCTTGAGTTGCTGTTTTTGTGATTTTCGTTACTATATAGACCACTCCATGATTTATCGTTCTTTTGGGTAGAGTATATATTGCTCACTTTTTGTGTAAATGTAGCATAAATGTAAACCATCACACATCATGGTCATTTATTTCATTTGAATTTAAATTTACAATTACATAATTATCTTAATTACATATTACGTCATGCTTAATATTTCTATATCTCTTTCTCTTACGCATTTGTGTTTTTCTGCTTGCTTTTGTGTGAATCAATTAGTTTAACATACGAGACGCCCCTGACATGATTATATATCATCGTCCGTTATGAGCCGGAAGTTAAACCGTTATGTGATTTAATTTGACAGAGAACAGTTAACTTGACATTAATAATCTTTATAATCATAATCGACGTCTCTGACATCATCACTGGATGAGGAGACGGACGATAAACATTTTTATATTATAATTATTACTATGTTTAATCACTATTTAACATTTAAATTAATATAAATTAATACTTGAGATAGATCTTACCACTTGGTCCAGTAGCTCCGGGTCCTCCAGCTGCCCCCGGCAGACCATTAGCTCCGGATGGACCTGGAGAGCCCGAGGGACCCTGAGACCCTGCCGGCCCAGTGGCACCCACTGATCCCTGTCCTGGTGCACCGCTCGGACCTTGAAACATATATAATTAACATGAGAAATAGTTCTATGTTGGCAACCTGATAATTGACCAACCGAAAACTGGACGCGTTGCGTAGAAGTCAACTAACGCAGTCAGAAGTGAAGAAGAACAAGGAGACTGAGGTTTTCTGAGGAGAAAACCTCAGTCTCCTGAAAATTTTAGAAAAATTTATTTTAGAAAAATATCTTAAAATATGGCATACAAACTCAACAGTTATATGCCTTGGACTTGCCGTTGGGCAATGCAATGAGGGAGAGAGAGAGAGAGAGAGAGAGAGCAGTTATATGCCTTGGACTTGCCGTTGGGCAATGCAATGAGGGAGAGAGAGAGAGAGAGAGAGATCATGCCAAGATACTTTTAGAATTTACGAGATAATTACACACACGCGCAAGATAAGCAAACGCCCGTATTTCGCATCAATGAAACAATAACAATAGAGACCTAACAGTGCAAAACACACTTTCAGTTCATCACCATGCATCTAGGCAACTCGATCACGGGTGTGTACTTACTGTACTACACTATGTCGGTTGGTGTAGTGGTTAGAGTGCTGCTCTTCCGTCAGAGTCCTGCGTTCGACTCCAGGAGTATATTTACACATCTAACCGATTTCAGTCAATTAGAGTCAATGTCAGGGTTAGGTTGTGTATAACATAGACTGAAATCGGTTAGGTTGTGTAAATTGGACTGAAATCGATTAGGTTGTGTAAATTGGACTGAAATCGGTAAGGTTGTGTAAATTGGACTGAAATCGGTTAGGTTGTGTAAATTGAACTTATATCGGTTAGGTTGTGTAAATTGAACTTATATCGGTTAGGTTGCGTAAATTTGCCTCCGGGATTAGTTTCACCTACTAACTCTCAAGTTTTGTGATGAATAGGTACAAAGAAAAACAAAACAAGTTAATTTCGTTAGACGATGTTACAAGACGTTAAATTATTGAAAGTGCTTCTTATGAAATAGAATCCCTACCGGTTTGTCCGGGTGCTCCACTTGGGCCAGCCAATCCTGTTGCCCCAACGTTCCCGCTAGCCCCCGGCCCTCCAGTCGATCCAGGGGGACCCGCGGCTCCCGATGGACCTGTGTTAACAAAGTAATCAGCAAGGTAGCCTATAAATATATCATCTATCTCTATAAAGCTCATATTCTGTCACATCCGTACGATTCTGGGACAACGCGA
>JAQFZF010001517.1:0-13944 GCA_034695365.1 Enchytraeus norvegicus | reverse complement strand
TTAGGACAGAAAGGTTTTAATAAAAATAGACGATATCATAGCCTATACAGGATTGTCTATACGCATACTGAAATGATTATGTAAAGTACCGTACAAATATAATTTTTTATATAAATCTTTATTCACCAGAAAGCAATATAACGTCATAGAAAACAGACATATCAGCGAGACAAGTCCAAATTCACAATAAAATGCAAAATATATATGGTCATAAATATTAACAGTTCCGTGAAAAAGTTAACTTGCATAAAAATATAAATCTAAGCAACAGATTCAGAATATTCTGATAGGCCTACATAGGCCTATCTTGAACTCAAGTTTCAGCCTCAGATTAAGTTATTAATATTTACATGATCAATATTATCAATATTTTAAGTTTATTGGGTTACAAGTCAGAAATTACGCGTATTTCCGTTTACATAACCATAAACTGGTCTTATTAGGTTACTGGCATAACCGTATACTGTCATGTATTTTATGTACAGGTATAGTGCCACTGGAAGAATATCACTGTCAGTGACATTAAGATATTTTTCCCGTCAAAAATTAATTATTTCCTCTAAACGATACAGAAACATCCTTCCAAGATTTCTAGAACAGAAAGCTTTTATTTTAGCGAAGAGAAATATTTCTTGTAGCCTTTTAATAAAAGCAATTTTAACAGAGAAAGAATGCTTTGATATCGGAACAAGTATCTGTCATATAGCTACATTTACAATAACAAGAACTGATTATTTATGTTCACTGTATAATGTATATTGATTATTTTAAAATATTGAAATATTGCAAGCCTTTGTTTCTGTGATGCAACAAACGCTGTCACATCGTTTTTTTCATTATAAATTAAATGTGATTAACATTGAAAATTTCTTCTTACATACAAAATTCTCCGTGATAGGTCTTAAAGTAGACTAAACGAATGAAATTCGAGCTCTTCAGAGGCGACTAAAGCTAATAGAGCAAGTCAGGCTAGCCTAAATCAAAGGCCAATTTTTCCTCCTTTGATGTAAGTCTATGAACCATTATGCACTATGGTGCATCAACGGTACGACTTTCGTAATATGTGCAGTGTGCACCAAAAGCTTAACTCTTTGGAGAATAATAAGGCAACTAATATTATTAGATAGAAGTTAAATACATTGTTTAGCCTGTGGCGGCCTACAAGCAAGCCTAAAGCGCTAATTCAATCCCAGTCGGATTATCCAAATCGCCTTTAACAGCATCCTGGTTATGTGGAAACAGACGTTAAACATAGCTTTACGTCACCTACATGTATAAATACAACTGTTGTACTCAAAATGTCGAGTTGTATTAGTTTAAATTAATGAATTCTCACTTTATCGGGTATCGATGCACATGTCCTGCAGGTGCGGTTACATAACACATTAAAGTAGGTAATAAAATAAAATATATAGCAGCATAAATCTTCAGTAAATGTTCCCGAACGACCTTCCAGTCCGGCAACACTCGCCATTGTGCTAAAGCTAATGAATTCGGATACTCGACAATAAATTGGGCCGTCATCCCCAATCTTTGTTCATGACCGGTGCTTTCTACGATTCTATACCGACCGGTTGAAACAACCAGTTGGAATACGTAAGTACCACTTGTGGCCTGAACTACCATTCAAGCGCACCTTTAATCTTTTTAGCTAAACTTGAAATGGTGAAATGAATGTTCTTATGAATAAATTAAAAAATCTCGTTATCATAACAAAATAATTATTAATGAAGCCAAAAACATGTTATTGTTCTACAGATTGATACACTCACAGTAATAAAGAGAAGTCAATCAGTTACTTGTTAAATAGCACTAGCCAATCAGCAGCTTAGTTGTAAATAATATTTAACCTCTCATGACTGCTTTCACATAGGCTCCCAACAATAACAATCCATCAATCAATGAGGATTTAACTTTCGGTTCCTCATTCAGAGGCTTTGTAAGGGACGCCCCATGCGGAAAGTGTAATCAATAGACAGCTTCGAACCACCAGAAAAATCCGGCAAATGCACGGGCCGAGGAGAAAGAGGGATAAAAACCAGTGCAAGTCCGTTATCCAAGGTAAAAACGTATGTTTGAACAGATCTAAGGTGAAAGAGATGAATTTAAGATGAGAACAACAGCGACAACATTAATGTGTTCCGTCGTTTATGAATACATCGTGCACCGACAATAAAATAAAAAATCCTAATACAACAATGACCTATTTTAGGTTTCCAATATGGCTAAAAGTTTATACAACAGCCTCTTACAATTCCATGTACCCACCGTAGAAATATTGCATAACCATTCATGTCTATAAGCGTTGAACTTTTGTAACCGAGCTCTTTAAGATGTTAACATAGGTGAAAAATACAGAGATTGTAAAACACATGCATCAAATATTCATATACACATTTGCGTTATCTGACATTACCAAATTGCCGGAGAAACTTAAAAATCTGAAATAGATGGTAAACTAGCAGACCTCAACTGTCGTATATTTCAAATTCCTGCTCTTAACACGTCATGTACAATTGTACATTGAGTGAGATTATTAGTTTTATTATCAGTTAAAATGTTGTTACTTCTTGTTTAGTTAAGCATAAAAGTACATGTTTACATTTTATATACGTCAAAAAATATTTAAATAGATTCATCGGAATTGAAGCGCCGATTACTGCAGATAAATCAAGTGTGAATATTAACAAATTTGTTGCCATGAATCTGAGTAAATTCACTGATTGATTTTTAAATGCTGCTAAATTAAGCAGATCGACCATCAAATGGGTAATAATTAATTAGATTGTTATCTGTTCCATTGCATTCTGTAAGATTTTAAGTTATTATATTATATTCAAGTCGGGACCTTCTATAGTCCATTTTAGTAAAATCAGTTAGATAGTTGTATAATTTTCTCAAGATGTTAAATTATTGAAATAAGTTTAACTTATAATATTCGAAGATGAAAGCCACAGGTGTAGACATAGCTTTAGTCTTTTTCTTACAGATTTTAAATCTGATTGAGACTTGGAACTCAGGTGTGCCTTTTTCTGCGTTACCTAGCTCGTATGATGTCCCTGACATCTTCCTTGGCTGAGGAAACTGAAGTTGAACTTTTATTCTTCTTTATTATTATTTTCATTTCCATCCCTGTGATTCCTGTGCAGGCAATTTAGCTTTTCGTATAGGTAATTTATTGTTTTCCTCTGTATAATTTTCCTTTAATTTTTCTCCTTTTTCTTCATAAAAAGACCAGGAAATCAACATGTCATTTTAACACCGTATTCCGTAGGCTCCTGGTTGCTTAGGCTACTGATCAGAAAATAGGACTTGACATTCGTGTCTCTATTATTGACATTTTCATGTCCAAAACACGGAAACGTTTCAATTGATGTATTTCCGCCCCGTGCATCCATAATGTATCAGCTTCAGCTCACTAGTAAGTGTTAACTCACCGGATAGATGAGTTCAGTCAGGTTTCCGGTGACATCAGTTGAGAGTGTATCACTGATTTGGTATGGCCCCATTTAATCCACTATCATATCAAACCACTAACAAGTAACAAATCGCAGACCAAATCTATGATACCTTTTCGCTAAAAGCTTTCCTGTGATATTTATTAAATTTCAAACTGCATTACAAATTTGCTATAAATAAAAAATCCAGTAACCATTATCTGATATAAGTCAATACTCATAGTTGTCTTCGAAGAATGTTTAATATAAATTTATTTCCTGAAGATTGATAAACCTTTATTTTATAATGTTCTGTGTTTTCATAAGATAAATTGCAGTGCTTCTCTTCTGAATTCATTTCCGCCCTGGATATCCTGAAGCAGCGCAGAAGTAGCATTCACTGTCATTCACTGAAATGTTTACCAATCATTGCAATCAAGATACCATCATTGGTTCATAGAAAGTTCTGTTGAATTACCGCTCCTGTGAGGCGTACCTCAAGGATCTGTCCTATGGCTTTTCCCTTAGTCACGCTCTTAAAAATGTCTCCATACAGTGTTAAGTTTATGCTGATGACACATCACTTGATATTTCTTTTATATTGCCTAATATCAATGTCAAAATATCATGCCAACGTTCAATTGTTCAGACATTGCAAATCTGTAGCGCATTCTCAAGATACATGAAGTGGAGGGAGTTAGCGAGGCGGGTGGACCTCCGAGACCTTCAGCAGCCCCTAGGGGGTAGCACGAGGTTTTCACTTCATTCTACTGTCATTTTAAAGAACATAAAAATATGTAGGACTATTGTTGTTAGACTACTGCAAGGCCAATTATTCGTCTCAAGATAATGAAGGGACGTACAGCTTATATTGTAAGCATACAAATTTAAATATATTTAACAAAATCTCTAAGGTTTTAATTTAAAATTGACTAACGCTTGGGCATATTCCATGATAACCAGTGATAACCAGTGATAACCAGTGATAATCAGTAAAAGTCTATTTTTTATTATCTTTTCATTATTAGTAGGCTACAATACTTTCTGCGTTGTATCTGGAAAATAATAAACTTCAAATAGGCCTACTATTTTTTTAGCGCTAATTGTTGTCCGGTCAGTCATTTAATAGTTACCTCAATTATTATCATATCTGAGAATATACTGGATGTCAATAAAAGAATTCATAGGTCTACAAATTTCCATGGAATACAATACTGCGCAATTCCAATGAGAATTTATCTGAAGTTTTCCCAACGGATAGCTTTGTCACCAGTGGGCACTCGGAGTCGTGCGAAACTTCAAAGAGATTCAATACTTCCGGAAAACACTTACACGTACAAGTGCAAATAGGTCAAAAAGGGAATGAGTACTTTATATATTATACTATGTCAAACCATGACAAAATCCTTCTTGTAGTACTAGTAGGTTACTAATTCAAATAAATGTAGGGAAATAGAAGAGATAGGGATTGAGCTGATCCTCTGATAGGGTAGGATTAACTTGGCGAAGTAAATAGGTTTGCTACTAGATTTTATCAACATCTGTCCAAGGAAAGAAGCCTGTTAACTCTCAAATTCACAAATTTTATGAAGTAAAGATGGTTACTTTAAACTAAAAAACAGGTTAACTAATTAGATACTAACTAAAAAAGTAGTTAAACTAAATTTTTATATAAAAACAAAACTAAAAACAAATAATTGAACTATTGATCTAGGTCTAAGTGACCGTCTAATTTAAAAAAGAGTTTAAATTATATATGGCTACTATGGTCTATCATTGGTAATTTACAATGACGCCTTTTCGTACAATCTAGGCCCATCAGTGTACATGAAAACCCTGAGCTTATAGCAGCACTTGTCTTACACAATGTAGGCTGCAACGATATATTATCTATTGTTAGAGAAGTGTTCTGATCACAATCGGACACCGGAAAATAGTTTTCTTTAAGAAAAGTACCACGTGATCCGCTTCCTCAACCATTTATCTGTCTGCTCGTATAAAGACTCGATACGTTTTCGTTATTAGCTGGTGGACCTCTAATCCCAAGCTACCACGTCTAATCAGCAGGATACTATGCGCCTTAACTCGCACCTGCTCCTTACAAGACAACTCCATCAACCTCTTTAGTCTTATCCACAAGAGCCTCCATGAGTCCGTCGTATTAAACGAGGAAAATCATTATATCCGCCTCATTGAGCTTTTCATTTGAATCTAATTTTGTTTGTTTAGAACTTCATTGAGTATTCCGTTGAAGTGTTAGGTGGAACTGGTTCACAAATGATGTGTTTTCCCGCTGGGACCAGCGTCGCAATTTAAAGTCTTCGTAGAAAACTTGAAGTTGGTCCAATTTCTCAAGTTGAGTGTGTTAGCGTTACGCTCAGAAGCATAAGGCCTAACTTGAATTAAAAGGACAGGATTTAATCGAGCAACAAAGCTGATAGAAATACATTCTTAACGCCATCGAGGTGTAATTATAGAAGAGCCGACTAATATATTCATCTTATATTGTCTTGCGAAACATAATGGTTTTCGTCTCTTACTACAAACCAATTAATCAATCAATGAGGATTTAACTTCCGGTTCCTCACCCAAAGGCGTGTATGTCAGGGACATCAATATTACTTTATCGACAAAAGTCGATGAAGCTGATGCAATGGTGGATGTGAACCACAAACTATTATTACTACAATTATCGTAATATACAAGCAACGCCCGCGGTATAAATTAAATGTAGCCTAATGCATGTTGGCAACTGAGAAAACAAATTGTAACTATGAATTATTGTTATCATTCTAACAATCAGGCGAGAAAATCAGAATTCAAACTTAGTCTACTAAAGTTATGTAATGGTTCAGAGCGCGTCTTGATTGATGAGCTAGATAGTTAGAGACTGTACAACGATTCTGTGCCTTGGACGTGCAGTCAGACAGAAAGTTAAAGATACAACTGGATACACAATAGGGCAGGAAGTTTTGTCTTTCGGCTTGTGTATTTGCAGGAGTGTTCTGGTGGTCGGATGCTGTCTGTAGTTGCACATCCCGCTTGGGACGTCCCTGACATCGCCTTCGGGTGAGAAACCGGACGTTAAATCCTCATTGATTGATTGATTGATTGCGTACATAAAAATATGTGCGCTGCTCAGAGACTATAGCAAAATGAATGTATTTTTTGTAGACGTGCATAATAATCCACTATAGGCATAATACTAAATAAGCTGAATGTTATTTAATACTCACATGTATAATGATTTTGTTGATCAGAATCTTGATCCAAAAATGTATAATTATTCTTGTATCTTCCTGCGGTATATTATTCTTTGCACATAGCTCAACTGTGACAAAGATGTTAAGTCGTATAGTCAAAGGCCTCAGAATCCAAATGATCAAAGATAGTATTTAATATAAATTTGATACTGTGACGCTACTTTGATTATTATTATATTGATGTCATACTTTTTAACATATTTTGTAAATCTCTGCAATTAGACGAATGACAAAGGTGCTGAAATTTTGTTTTCTTATTAATACAATTGCTACCCTGAAACAATAATGTTTCCTGGAAAACATATTTAAGCCTTATTGCAACTTTTGAAGCGAGAAATATATTTAATGAGTTTAATTGTACCGGTATACACAAATGTAAAAATAAATAATGTTTAAGCCCAGTCGCTGACGTCCCTGGCATCGCCTACGAGCGAGGAACCGGACGTTAACTTCTCATTGTTTGGTTACTGTCGGTGACAGCTTGAGAGGCGAACAGCTCCAGCTTGGCTCTTGAAATGTACAGTATTTAATTAATAGTAATACAAATAAATCAATTATATTATATAAGTGTTCGTGCTTAACTAACCACAATAGCTCCTTGATATACAATTTATAAAATATCAATACTAAGAACTTGTAGGGTTATAATAATGTAGCCTACTGTATTCCAGTATAATAATTGTCGACATAAAAAGACAAACTATAACCGTAAGCCCATACAGATTTAAAAATCTCAGAAAGTCAGCTATATTTTTATAGCACCGTGAAATCACACCGCTTACAATGTATAATGTATATCTATTGAATAGGCTACACGACATCACTGTGCTATACCTACCCTATGCTCGAGTGTCTGCATCAGCACGGACTGGGTAATTGGACTGCAGGAGACACTGTTGCTATAGACAACAGTGCTCTAGACAAACTCGCTCCTGATATTGACTTCGGGTGATGAGCCGGACGTATAAATCATTCGGGTGAGGAACCGGACGCTAAATCCTCATTAACTGATCATTGATTGATTGATTGTATTGTGAAGTCTAGAAAATCGGCATATCGTAGGGAGTTTCATTAATTAGGTTTTGGAGAATCCTTTATACAATGTACAACAGCAGCAACAACAACAACATCATTAGAATGCTACCGTCGTCCATGACAACATCGAGCACTTACGTTGAAGCCAAAGCCAATTCGACAAAATGCCTGTAAGCGGTTCAAAGCCAAAATCAGTCCAAGTCTACGGCATTGAAGGAAGGAAGGTTTAAATGTTTGTTACATCTGCAGGCATATAACTGTAGTGCAAACCTTTAAATGTAAGAAATATGAATGTGATAGACTTGTTGATCAATAGTGTGCTCGTCAATAATTCGTGACTGTAGATTTTTGAATTGGAAATTGTAGCTTGAATATGCCATTTGGATGACGGCACTACGGTGAGAGAGTGAGAGTGCATGTGTATGAGAGAGAGAGAGAGAGAGAGAGACAGAGACAGAGGGAGCTAGAGATAGAGAGAGTGTGTGTGAGAGAGAGAGTGAGAGAGAGAGAAAGAGAGAGAGAGAAAAAGGGTTTCACGTAATAATTCAAGAATCGTAATTATAACAGAACGTACAACTGGCGTCAACCTCATTAATCATAATGCACAGTCTACAATGCCGCGGCATGGAACATTAATTCTAGTATTTTATTTTTTGACAGTCCGTTTTGTAATGACTGCTCGGTATCAAGAAGAATAGTGCTACAATAGGACAACAATTGGAAAAAATGATGCCATATCTAGCTAAAATATGTGACTAGTTTGATAATGTTTAAATGAGTTTATCAAAAGGCTCATAGAGTCACAGTGGCATAGACTCAATTTAACTTAGCAAAAAGACATTAGCCATATATCCAAGCATGGATTTATAATAGACTCAACGGGCTGACTAGCCTGAAGAGAGTAATAATCATTTTAACAAGTAGTAGGTCATGGATTCGGATCACAACTTGATAGGCCTACGTATCGATATCCTCATTGCCTAGAAAAATAGTTGCTAACAATTAGGCATAATGCTTTATTTAAGTAAAATGGTTTCGTCATATATGATTTATATATAAATCACTTTATATGATTTATCATATAAATCATATAAAATCATTTATATGATTTTCATATAAATACAATGCAACAGTTTTAAATGAATTAAAATGTAACCTATTGCAATGACCTACGCACATATAGGCTACTGAGAATTCTGGCAGGTTTTCTTGTAGATAATGCATAGTCTTTATTATGGAAAAGCCGATTTTTGATCCGGTTAGAGAAATCGCCGGATAGTTGAATTTTCAGATTAATCGGAATCGGTAGTATTTAGTAATCTAAATGTTATAAACAACAGAGTTATCAACCGATTTATTTATGTATGAACAATATAACTGTGCAAAATTTCACTTACCCCATTACATACCCTACATCTGCATGCATTGAAGTAATGTGGTCTAAAAACAACAATTGATGCCTTAATGATTAACTTCGATTCTGCATTTACTATAGGCCTATATATCAATCGAGTGCTCTGCCAAGTGGCAGGTCCATGGCATACAAAGCCTTTATCTCTCTATCGCAATTAATCTTTGCACCCTCTACTGAAGGGGTGCACGGGACTGAGGGCCTTTGCTTAGTTTGAATGCCATATATCTTGCAGAAGCTTCTTTATGAGGTGGGTCTCCATTGCCTTCTTCAGCTGGCAGTGTTTTTACCGAGACACCATCTCAATGTGTATTTATAGGCCTATATCTCAAGTAATAATGACCGATTAATCGGATCGGAATCGGTGAAGAAGTCTTACCGATGATCCGAAACCGGTAATCGGTAAATATACAAATCTGTCATTCTATAATCTTCAATGATTCTTCATGAGCCTCGACTCTCCGGACAAGGTATGCGCTAAGGAAAGTTGATTACTGCACAATTGTTCTGCAGTAGTTCGACTACTGCACATCAATTTAGTGTGCAGTAGTGAAAAAAGTGTGCAGTAGTGGATAAACACATGTGCAGTAGACCTGTTTTAAAATTTATTTGTTGACCACTAAATATTAGAAAGGTCTACGTTGTATGTCAGAGTCTGACACCATAATGACGCAGATTACTGCAACTTATCAGACTTTCTACGTTGGCGCTGTGCGGTTTCGTTGCAAGGATTCTAGCCAGAGCTGTGTACGAGTAACGTTAATATAGTGTTTGGAAGCAGCTAACAAACTAACATGATTGTTATATTATTAATATTAATATTATTAATATACAGTTGACAACATATTTATACATAGTTATTCAACATATTCAACTACGTATTTTGACAACTGCCCAATTTACAGGCTGACAATAATTGCAATTGTACAGTTGACTACTGCACAAATTGCTTCCAACAAGTGCACATATCTTGCTGACTACTGCACAATCTGTGTACTACTGCACGCTATTGCAAACTCTGCCTCAGGGTAATGATTGCCAGAACATTTCGGATCCTGATGTTGAAAGCTGAAGTTCCTGTCTGCGAGAATGATAACTGTATACAAGTTTAGCACATCATTAATATCACCTTGTTTATTTAATTTTTAGGGTTTGGGTTTGGGTTAGGGTTAGGGACCTTAGGGTAAGGATTAGGGTTATCATTAGGGTTAGGGTTAGGGTTATTGTTAGGGTGAGACTGCGTTTCAAAAATATAATAAATAAGTACAAATTAGAGTCACGTAAAAGAGATTTAAATACCACTTTTTCGCCAATTGACGGTACATAAATACTAAATATCGCGGATGTGCTAAACTTGAATACAATATCTTACTCGCTTCGGGGTTGAGCTATCAGAAACAGTTTTTCTTACATCATTTCTTAGATTCAGAAATAGAATCTTGCAGTTAGAGGAGATACTTCCTTTCCTTAATGCCATCTTTAACAAACACAATAAATAATTCCAATGTTGAGCTAATCTTTGTCGGCCCCGAATGGTATGTTTTTCAAATAAAATCACTATTTATTTTGGATTATAAATATCAGCTCCAAGAATTTAAACATAAAAAATAAAGATAAAAATAGCTCCAAGAGTGTAGGAGATTCTCATAATGGTGTAGGCCTAGACTATTTGTATTTACTAAGGTGTTACCGCTTTTACTGGGACACGATATCTCAAACTGCTTGATCAACCATGGTGTTAAATAATATAATACATGCATGGTTGTACTTTGGATTCATTTTCTAAAACTGTCCTACAGTAGTAGTTTATTATCCACGTGTCCGATTTATATAATATAAAAAGGGGGTCCGACAATATGTACCCTAAATTTTACACAAAAAGGGCCCTGACACTCCAACGAATTTAAACGAAGAAAGGTAGGGCTCGGGCAATTAAAGGGGATCAGACCCCTAGCCCCTTGCCAATTGGAAACCTGGTGTATGTACTCAAACCTAGACTCTGAGTGTGTTTTAGTATATAATATATGTTTCGTGTTATGTTGACATTCTACTACGGGGAACACTATGCGCGAGCAGTCGGCAAAGCCCTAATTAAGATGTAAATTTCCTCACCAGGATTGCTAGCAATCAAGTCTACAATGTAAATAATTCAAGCCGGACGAATCCTCCAAGTGCCTTTTTTGGCCGGTTCTTCTCAACACACGTTGAATTTTAATGTCATTTCTCTATACTCCATTAATCTCGCTCTCGCCGTCATACAAATAAGGAGTGAAATGGAGCTTAAGTCGTATGCAGAAGTTCCCGTGCGCTTTATTGTGGATGTAACAGAGATTTGATAGGGTAAATTACTGGGTAATCGTTATCTGGTAGGGTTCCGGGAGTTGATTGGGTACCGAGATTTGGCATAGATTTTTTTTTCCACGTATTTGTTGGATTGGTGACAATTTGTCGGATGGCAGTTTGTCGGGCGACAATTTGTCGGGTCATATTATGTTATAAAAAATATTGTAAAAACTAAATTATTCAAAATAAGTCTTTCCTGGTCATTCGTGGCCAACATTTACATCGGCTTGCAATTATTGTTGAGAGTCATTTTTATTTATTTTATATATAAATGCATTAATATCGAAATTATTGACAGTTTTGTAACGAGATTACACATTACACATAATCCATCTATCTATAAAGTGCTCTGCAGGTGGCAGGTCCAATGCAAAAAATGTTATATATATAATACATGATTAATAATAGAAAACGATTTGATTATTCAGCGTTTATTTGAGTAGTCCTAGTTAAAATGACCCGACAAATTGTCGCCCGACAAACTGTCGCGATACCCTTCTCGCGTTAATCGCAAGCGATAGAATGGGACCTCCTGCCAATTTCATCTATGAAGTCTATGCCAGAAGTATTGACGGGGCCCAGGCAGTGGCGGATCTAGGATTTTATTAGGGGATGGACCAACTACATGTATTTTTTAGGGAGGGACCAAGCAACAAATGAGGGGGGCAGGCAGAATCTAGGGGGGCCGGGGGGGTCAAAACGGAAATATGTGCGGATTTAATGCACAATTTTCAAAAATATGCCTATTTTTGACATTAATTTTTTTTCTTGACCTACTTGGAGGGGGGAGGGGGGGTGGGCATGCCCCCCGGCACCCCTCCCCCTAAATCTCTCCCTGGGGCCCAGGGTCTCAAAGGCTATTGGAGTAAAAGTGTAACGAGTCATTATTTCAGAGTATTTTTGTAGTTTTTACAAGCTGCTACTTCTGCAGCTAAACCAGCAGCTGAGTTAGAAGTACTGACGTTTCCTCTGTGAAGTACAGAACGCTACCTCTGTGCACTGCTCTCACAGGCACACATTTTATAAACAGAATGCTTTTTTAATATTGATCCTTAGAATAGGCCCCTACCATTGTGTTAAGCTCCATTATAGAAAGACTCAAACTCTGTCTGCTTCTAATTTAGGATTTATTATAGTTGTGTTATATTATTATTATTATGTAAGCGTCGTTATATTGTATATTATGTGTAATTCTAGCTTGTAACATTGTGCGCATGTCACAATGAAGTTACTAATAAACTACTACGTTACTTGCTGCCAATGTATCTGTTACTGTGACGTCCCAACTGGCACACTTTTCTTCCGATCATGGGATTTGAGTCACCCCATCCGGCCTCTTTCCATCCGATCATACCGACCCTTGTGGCTCTTTTCCAGCAGGGATGTTTCCTCGGTTTAGGGTGCGCCACATGATCTTGTTAAGAAACCGGTGACGACCGATTTTGCGGCGCTCCGTTTACAATAATTACAATTATTACGATCATTATTATTATGTAAACGTCGTTAGAATGTTTGTTTAACGGGTTTTGTCTGCATAGATAACCTCTATCACGTTCTCCTTAATTAAGTTATATTACAATGACGTCATAGTAGCCTACACTTAAAACCACTTCACAGCTTTCTTTACATCAGCAACGGGTTAACAAAACTTCATAAAAACGTTGACTATATAAACTAGCAAGTGCGTGAGCATACGCTTCAGATCTTACAACAGTGTTTACCCAAGTGAATCACTCAATCGCTCAATCACAAACTTTTCTTTAGCGAACGCACTCTTAACTTACATGACATGTCTCAGATGCGCACTATATGAACGGAGGAGGAAAAAACAGCCTAAATGACAACAGTGACACAAGCTCATCATTACAATCATTCATAACGTGACAAGACCCTTGCAATGGAAATTTTTTTTAACACCGAGGCCCCATCGAGTTTTTTACAACAACAATACAATACAATACGGGTTTAACGTCCGTTTAATATCTGACGACGATATCAGGGACGACTCCAACAGCACTTGTAAGCACTACTAACTGGTCCACTGAAACACAGTTTAAGATATCACAAGTACGCCCGCTGAAAGAGAAATATACCACATTCGCTCACATATCTGGCTCCTTAAAATTAAGTCACGTTAACGAAATAATTCATAGTGAATTGTATCCCCTCTGTCAAAGACTCCTTGGGTAAACAAGTGCATATTACATAAGCTTTGTATATTTTTCTCTAGTAAGCAAACGTATAACAGATCACAATGTATATTGTTTGAGGTAAAATATACCACAGAAAGCACACATTGCTTAGAACTTTTCGTAAGCATTTTACCGGTAGAGTAGGACCAGTGGCTTCTATCCCTCCAAATTAAAAGTGACTTTATGGCGCCAGAGTCACTCCCCCAATGCATCCAGAAACAGGGGTATAAATCTTTCCAAAAACCTTATCGGGTGCACGGAAT
>JAQFZF010001516.1:0-13947 GCA_034695365.1 Enchytraeus norvegicus | reverse complement strand
TATATATATAATAATATATATATATCACATATATATAATAATATATATATATATATCAGGTATATCAGGTATATTATTATACTATATCAGGTATAGTAGTTAAGATGTTATTTTCTACTCCGTAATTGTTGATACGAAAACCGTTGATATTTGTTTATACGAAAAATTTGTTGAACCGAAGACTGTATTTGCTCGTGAGAAGCGACTAATAGGGATGCTTCAGTGAAAGGAAAAGTGGTCTACGCCATGATTTATGTGCTTTATACCAATAGGTCGCTCAAATTCCAAACATGCGGAGGTCTTGCACCATGGGTTGTGGAACATGACTGACTAGACTCGTTTAACATTAATGTATAATTAATGCGCAATTAAGACATAGCTAAGAGAGCGTTATATTAAATGATGTTATATCTAGTTGACTGACAGATTGATAATTGCGGAGAGTTGATGCTTCAAACTGAATTGTGTCCGGCTGAAGATGAGTAAATAGTTGTCACTCTTATGTATCCGCTCACAGCTACAGACATTTAAGACTAGAAAGTGGAGTCCAGACAGTCGTATCTGATGTCTCAGTACGACATTGTCAGAATGACCTATTAACTTAATTAATCATTCTTATTAGTTTTAAAAAGATTGCAGCATTCCTCCGCAATCGTAACGCTTCTAAGTAGCCGAATCACAAAAGGTATGGATGGATTGGCTGGCCTTCGCAAATCCCAAATTTAATTCTCTGACTGGGCTACTTGGCCGGCAATTAAACCCGACATTTTGTGTAAAGTACCGACCACTTGACGACTGAGCCACGAAAATATGTGATAGGCCTATTATTATTATTTATTTAAGTTAAATATATTTACTTATTTTAATAAATCGAAAGCATAATCATAAGCGAAATATTTGAAGGTAAGCTTTGCAATGGAAGAAAATAATTAGCTATACAAAAAATCTCAGTGATTAAATGAGCAAAAGAAATGACTTAGTAGAAATTATTTAAACTGCAGGAGATCGAGAAAGAGAAATGTGGAAAACCATGACCATCGAAGCCCGGAACGGATATGACACATAAAAGGAGACAAACTTATTTTATTACTCGTACCATAATTATCAATACTCAAAACATAACAAAATAACAATTATCAAAGTAACTGCGAAGCAAAGCATTTACAGTAATTGACGTGAGGTCTAAAGTTGACTGTTGCAGTATTGTATCATAGGATCTCTATAGACTGACATAGGGCAGTGACACTGCAGTGTGTTACAGGCCTACTGCTTCGATGGAAATGTCGCATGCAGCTGCAGTACAGCCATCTAGGGTTGATTGATTCATTAATGTAATAAAGCTGTGAAGCTAAGTTTAACTTCTGTTTGTACCACACCGATACTCTCAGAAACGGATCTGACTGGGAATTGAACCACCGTCTTCCTGCTTCTCAGGCAAGTTTGCTACCGATTCGATGTATTTAGAAGGTTCCGTAATGTCAAAATAAGCCTTGCATTATGCTAATTGTAGCAAATGTTGATTGAGACGCATGAAGTGGCTAATATTTCTCCTGAAAAGAATTAATTTGTTCAGCATTTCATAAAGTATCAACATTGCAAGAATTAATTAAATCAAGTAATTTAGAATTATGATCATTGGTTAGACTCTATGAACAATTAACTACAGGCCACAATTTAGATGTCAGTGAAAGCGCGGGTGACACTTTAGAGTAGAAGGTGTTTACAAACAATGACCCAGTCACTTGATGTCTTTAGTCGCCCATATGACAATTGTTGTAGTAAGACGTTACACTGTTATATATGCTGCAACCCATTCTGTTCCTGCGTTAGTCGACGTTTAAGAAACTCAGTTGGTCTATTCTCTATAGACTATACCCCCGGATCCAACACGGGTGGGTAAGGAATAGACTGGTGTAAAATTACTGGTGCAATTTTCAAAGCTACAAGCTTCCTCATGTCTGATCACAAGCAGGTGAATTAAGACACCGTTGTGAATGCAATCATATCAACTGAAGCCAATTATTGGGATTCATGTTGCTCAAATAGACCGACATGTCAATATATTTCTTTAAATTACTTAGGCATGCAAGTAGAAATGTGACCGTAAAATATAGTGCGTTTCCGTAAATTCTCCATCGACTGACGTACATTTTTTTAGGATCGAGTATTCAAATTAATGTTCAAGCTTCGATTAAAGGAATTAAAGGCTTTAAAATGTCTAAGCCGAATTTAGCATCAGTTTCTCTGCAAACGGCTACATCAGTGACGGGTGAGCCCTGAGATTAGAAGCAGTAGTTGAGCCATTAGCACATCGTACCGACTTGGGTTCCATAGGTTCACGATTCGAATACCAGGATTCATACATCATTGATGTAGTCGTTGGGACGCGAAAGTGACGTTTCTAGCTTCTTCCTTTTTAGGAAGACAATTGAAACTACCTCATATTTCTCCTTGAACTGACACATCATTTACGTGTGGTTAAGAGCAAAGCCTTTATGAAGGAGTCGACTTGTTGGGTTGCTCATAAACGAGAAAAAATATTGTAATTCAGAAATTCATACTGTTTATGAATTTCTGCCTTGAACCTGCCGTTTGGCAGAGCATTGGATCTAACGATACCTTACAAATCAGTTGTTGTGTAACATGTCGTGTAATATTCGCTTATTTTTTACGGGCGTTACTTATATGCTAATTTTATTACGAATATTTCTGACTGATCATTTTACGGACTGCAAAAATTAGTTTAACGTCTGTTTCCGTATTCAAGACGGACCCGTCTAGGACTCAAAATCGTATATCCTTTTGCTGATCAGGCAAGCTGGCTCCAGATTTTGTCATCCGTCCGGGACTGTGCAAATTTAAAGATGGTTGGAACCCTGAGACTAATGTTAGCTATAAATGCTTGATATGTTCGTAAGCTAGGATGCGGCTTTGACACGCCATCGGGTGAGGAACCGGACGTTAAATACCAATTGTATTGCAGTGTATGTAACGTAATTCGAGTTTCGAACTCGGTCCGTCGCTCACGTTGACTCACGATCACGAAGAGGAATCAGACGTTAAGTCCTCATTGATTAATTGATTGATCGTTTGATTGATTGACTGTTTCTTTTACCCCGGGTGTAAACATCCCTGTAGGTTTCATATAAACGATTCATTAAGAATGGAATGAATCGTGGCCCGGCTACTCGAGATCGACTTGATTGAAAGAGCCGCGAAAGCAAACTGCACTAACCTCTGCAGAGCTATTGTGAGCCTCTGCCAAAGAAAAGAGGTCTCTCGCTGATCCCGGGTATGCAGCGTAATCTGTCTGCCGATGCCATTGATGAAATCAGCTCCACAGGGATTCTTCGGGCCCATAGTCTTCATGGCCACCATCAATCATTGATTGATTTATTGATTGATTGATTGATTGGTTAACAAATTGACCGAACACACAAATAATATATTCCACACGCGCTTTATTATCAAATTTCTAAGACACATTTATAATTTATTGCAATGTTCACAAATAAATCAACTTTAAAATTTACGAGATCTAAAGTGCGCAATCATCTTATAATACACATGCACAGATAACGAACTGAATCCGAGATATTAGCACAATAGACAGGCAATGCATGTAGAGGAAACAATGAGACAAGCATGGACTTATGGAATTGTTGATTGCTCAAAATGTGATTATTAAATTATTAATAAATAATTGGTGGAATTTTTGATCTGTAGCATTATCTGCGAAATAAACTCATATTTAAATTGTAAGAAAAATCAAGTTGAGAGCATTATTGATAGTCGCACGCTAACACTTTGATGTTTGGCTTTTTTACAATTTTCTCATAGTAATCATACAATGTCTTGTGCATTTAGTAGATTTTATAAAATTTTAATGGATGGAATGTTTGCTTCAAAATGCTTAAATAAAAAATTCATTTAATGCATAAAAATAGGCTTTTAAATAAAATATCGAAAACTGTCACATAGTGTATAGTGTATACATAAAGAGCTAATATCGGTATAAAATACACATTATAAACACGCATTAAATCTATCTATACAGTGCTCGGCCAAACGGCATGTTAAAAGCATTTAATTCATACACAGTCTGCATTCCCGTTTATCAATGATATCATCCTTGGATTAGGAAACGGATGTTAAACCTTTTTTTTTACCCTGAGTGTAAAAGAGCCCGGTGGGTTTTATAGAAGACGTTTTATTTGACTATTATCATTATTAATAATGAGCACAACAATTATCTACTCAACCAGTCAATCCCTTGAACAAGGCATCATTAACAAAGGCTTTACTACGCGTGAAGGCCTTGTTCAACAGTAAATAATGACTTTTGATGTTCTCCATTGCCTTAATTAATGACTGCGTTAGTCGGCTTCTACGAACCACAGGTTGGTCTATTCTACATGTATGTCTTCTGAAGTCCAGCACCAGTAATTTAGTGTACGTAATTTAGCCTACACATAATACACATATATTATGCATTTAAAATATGCAGTTGGATTATGGCATGGTTATAAAAATTATCAATCAATGAATCAATGGTGACTTGATTTATAGTATTAAATTGTCTCGTTTTCATTTAAATTTGTCGCTCACTACGCTTTCTAGAACTACTGACTGTGGCATGCACCGCCTTTGAGATTAGTATTAATAAATTTTGTTATTACTTTGAATGCATCATGATGATTTTACGTCGTTTTCTTCGTTAATGAAACTCAGTATATTCATTATCAATTCTATTATGAATTATTTTCTGATGTAAAAACATCAAAATTATAGCACAAAACACTTCCACACTAGTGGATTGGGTTTGAGAAATAGAGGTTTCATCACCCAAGAAATGACAGATGTAACCGATGAGCTATGTCCAAGTGATAGTCCTTCAATAAGAGAAGATATGCTACTCTACAAGCCTAATCCTTCGACTCGCCTTCATCCTTTCGCAGCTTCTTTGATGGACTAGGCGTCACATCATCATCAGACGTATCATCGTTATCATCATTAGCCTCGTCACTGTCAGTGCCTTGGGGTGCATCATCATCATTGCCTTCATCATCATCATCTTCTTCATTGTCATCATCATCAATTTCTTCTTCGTCATCTTCATCATTTTCACCATCGTCATCAGCCTCGTCATTGTTATTATTATCATTATCAGAGTCACCATCATCATCAACATCATCATCATCCACGTCATCTTCGTCATTATCATCTTCATCATTATCATCTTCCTCATTATCATCTTCGTCATTATCATCTTCGACATTATCATCTTCGTCATTATCATCTTCATCATTATCATCTTCGTCATTATCATCTTCGTCATTATCATTTTCATCATTATCATCGCCCTCGCCATCTCCAGCATCATTTCCACTACCATCGTTAGCATCATCATTACCGTTATTATTATTATCATCATTACCGCTACTATCATCACCATGATTATCATTTGATTGCTTGTTATCATCAGAGCCCGCGTTATCACCAGAAGTGTTACCCGCTCCTGAGGTCCCATCTGCATTGCCCGTCTCATTCTCTGCGTCCATAGCCTACAATACAGCACAATACAAAACAATACAATACAATACAATACAGTACAATACAATACGATACAATACAATAAATAAAATACAGTACAACAACAAAATTTATATATTAATATATTAAAAGCAACAGTTGATACTGTTGAGTTTAATATATTAATATATAAATTGAGCCATTATGGTAAAAGAGGGGCCATGTGTTAAATTGGTTTAAATCGTATTTATTAAATCGCAAGCAATTTACTCATGTTAAAGGAATTTCGTCAACTTACCTTGAAACAAAATGTTGTGTCCCACAGGAATCTGTACTAGGTCCTTTGCTGTTTTTAATTTACATAAATGATATTTCTAGTCTGGGAAGAATTTCGCTCTTTGCTGATGATACTAAATTATTAATTGTGGCTAGTGACTTAACTACTCCATTTAGTTTAGCAAATTTAATTGCAGATGATATTTTAAATGGACAATTTGCAACAAATTTAGAAAAAACTAATTATCTGTTGTTTAAACCTAATAAGTTACTTGACAATTTTGTTGAAAATATGAGCCTCTCTTGTCGCATTAATGATCATAAATTAACTAGAGTTAAATTTGTAAAATATCTTGGTGTATGGCTGGACGACAAATTGAATTGGAGTATTCATATTGAAAATTTAACTAAAAAATTTAGAAGCTTGACAGGTATTTCATTTCGTATGTTCTTGATTCTCAATGCAGAAGGAAATTATATTTCTCGTTGATTTAGTCATCACTCATTTACTGCATTGAGATCTATGGAAGTGCTAAGCGCAAATTACTAAATCCGTTGATAATTAAATGTAATTCTCTCTTGAGAATTATTCAAGACAAACCTCGATTTGATCATGTTAAAGATTTATACATAATTTATACTACACTGCTTGTGCATTTACTTTATAAATTATTTATACTTAAGTTGATGTATCGCTTTATCTACTACCGTCAGAGTCGACCCATTGTAGTTTCCAAGATCTTTTGTTCTAATGATTAAGTACATTCCTTTAGTACTCGCTTTAAACATCAACTTTAAATACTTGTTGTTAAATAAATGTTGTATGTGTTAAACAATATGAAGTTCGTTATAATTTGATTTTGTTTATATTCATGACATTCTTTCATTTGGTCTAAAGGCGTCCTGCTCGGTGGCCGAAAGGTCCCTCAGGAAACCTTAGAACCACTTATATTCTAAATTATTGATTTCGCAATATTGATAATTGTAAATGTATATCATTTGAACACTGAAATCTGTATATATGATTGTAACACTGTGGTTTTGATATAAAATAACTAACTATAATTAACTAAATGAGTCGAAAGTGAGGCAAGTGGCGCTTCCGAGGGGGGTCCAAATGAAGGGCTGGCTACCCCAGTAGCCACCCCAAAAATGTAAGATATTATGTCTACAATGTATGGAAACATTTAAAAAATGCAACATGTGGGCCCCCCTCAAATTTTGCTTTGCCCCCCCCCCCTCTTGCTACCCCATTCTCCAGAAGCCTGAATCGCCACTGACTGAGGCTGTCGACCTTTTTGCGAGATTAATGACAATTGATCAACAGTGTGCTCAGATCGCTCGGGAACGGGATCAACTCTGTACTATAGAAATCAGTACTCGGTGGTACGTTGACCTTTTGAATGGTAATCCTCTCAACTGCTGCATCTGCATTAGTCGTCTCTTACGAACACGGGAAAATGAGAGATGCAAAATTTGGGTTCGTTTCCCCCATAGATATAAACATATGCTTGAGTCATATTATGTATAAAGGTAAAGGTCAGAATTCACCCCTAGATTACGGAATAGATTTCGTTTCAAAGCGTTGAGCACACAGGCGACAATTGTTATTAATATTGCGGCAGAGTCGCCAGACCCTCTTTCGATCCAAAGGACCATATACCACTGCCAGGCCCGTTTTTATCTTTCGCAATTATTGATGCATGCAGTCACCTACAACGTAGTACATGTAATTGCTTGCAATTAACCGACCCCAGAGTGGATGGATGGCATGGTTGGCCCGTTGTACTGAAGAGATTTTACTCTGATTGCTCGACCAGGAATCGAAACCCGGACCTCCTGCGCAAAATTCCCACAAATTGGCCGACGAGCTATTCAACTCGCTAGAGTTATACAATACAATACAATGAGGATTTAACCTCCGGTTCCTCATCCGAAAGCGATGTCAGGGACGTCTCAAACAGACTATACAACTACAAGCAGTTCTATACCACCAGAAACACACTTGCCAATACATAGACCGAAGAGAAAGCGAGATCCGAGAAAGTGCAAGTCCATTAGCCAGGGCAAGAAAATCTGATTAAGCAGATCTAAGGAGGAAACAAATGAGTTTCCAGCTTATCATGGAAAGTTGTAATGCATGTGCATGATCGAAGATCAAGAAGCAATGAATTCCATAGTGTTGGAGCGGTGAAAATAAACGCCACTTGGGTAAAGAAACACACACAATCAAGTATAGTCAAGCAATGAAACAAAAATAAACAACAATCAAATCAAAGTAAACCAAAATTAAAAACTAAAAATTAACAGCATGCCTGTACAGTTTTAAAAGCATAATATTTATGCATACGTATAATTATTTATAGACAGACAATCGAGTTAATTAAGATACTATACAGGTTTTATCGTTGTTACAATTGTTCAAAATAGCTTGTACTATGATCCTATAATTGTACTTAAATCTGCCATATTAGAATTAAAGAGTATTGACAATATACTTATATTGTCCATTTATAGATTAGTACATTAACATTATAATTATCACTATTATTCAAAGTTACTAGGAAAGACATAAGTGATTTAATTCATGCTAGCTGTTCAGCTAATCATGAAGTAAATCTCTTATGTGCCCATTAACTAATTGATAAATTATAAATATGTGTAGACCATACATTTTGTAATCAATTTACGTTACGCATTACAGCCTTAGAGTGAAGCAGTGCTACAGTATAATGATTGGGACTATAATGCTGGGGTTGATTGTCTATTGTCTTGGCCAGGACAGTATCTGCGTGTGACTGTGAGTCATTGTCCTGTTTGGACAATCATGACTCAGTCGTACGCAGATACTGTCATTTTGTATGGCCCATAGGTCTACTACAGCAGATCGAAGGAATAAGAAGAGAAGTAGAACAGAACGGAGGCCCCTTTGAATGGTGGGTTGGCGGGGGGCGGCGGAGCCCCCCCACCTCCCAAAAAGAAATCCACATTTGTGAAATGTTCTTTATAAAGCCTTTATCAAAGGCCTTTTCACTAGTCGGGCAATAATTGTCTAAATTAGCTTTACCTGACAATTATAGCGAATTATTTAGTTCTAACTTCATGCACTTGATTATTACAACAAAACGCACAGGAGTAGACAAAGTTCTGCAGGTGGATTGGGCAAACATATCTAGAAAGAAAATAACACAAAGAATCACGTACCTCCTACGGGTCTAGACAGTCCAGCAATGCCATAGACTTTAGCCAGATCTTCATACCGAGAGGGTGTTGTTGGTGTTCTTGGTTCTTGAGAGTTCTTTCCCTGATCCTGAGCGTCCTTGCTTTGATCTTGATTGTCCTTGACCTGACCTTGACCCATATTATCCCAATCAGAGTCCACTCTAATCAGCTCCACACCACATGTACCCCTGGGCTGCAGCTTCAGCCTTGGCTGATCACAACTCTTCCTCTTGGAAGACTGTGACCACAGAGAGGTGCAGTCAGAATATCTTCTGGAAGATAGGTCACCGTCACAACCTTCATTTACAGTTAGCCTGTCACCAATTTCTGTGAGTTTCTCTTGTAAACCTTCTCTCATGTGAACTCCAAGTAAAGCTTTGCTCTTCTCCACAGAATTCTCTTTCTTCTCAACTTGTTTGGTGTAACTGTCTCCAACTTTGAAGTCTTCATTATAGGGTAAGGCTGAGATATCTTTAACTCTGCCCATGAACCTTGGTGAGTGAGTGAACAGCCCACTGTCCATGTTGACATAGAGGTCAAGTCCAGCCAGCAAGCTGCCTGATTCACTGTGACTCAAGTAACTCAAGTTCTCTGCTGTTATCTTTCTCTTGAACATGATTGGAATACCCCTGGAACTGTCTTCCATCGTATATGAGGCTTCATCGGCCAATTTCATTTCTTTAGTTTGAAGTGTATTTGAAGGAGTTTTATTTTTATCACTGATTATATCGGCATGGTCTGTAGTATCATTGAGGTTTGAAGTATCGAGGTGGTCTGAAATATTATGGGCACCAAATGATAAGAGCTCCAGTGATTTCTCCAACTCTTCTTCACTACATACGAAGCTTGTCGTTGGAACATGAGGCTTAGTTCCACGGCTAACACCTTCACCACATTGCAACGATGTGCTGCGGTTGAACGTAGAGTAGATCATAGAACTGTTTTCATTGGTTGTGTGCCTAGATATCACTGAACCTGATGTAACGATATTATCACATTCTGATGCATCAACCAGAATGTCCTCAACAGTTTTGTTATCAGAGTTTTCAGATTTTAAATCGTTTTCTTGATTGTCTACATTACTAACATGACCGGTGCATCCATCGTTCTCTTTCTTCAGACTCCCTGCAAGTTCCTCACTCTCAACATTTATCTGTATCTTCACTGACTCAGCCTCCGATATATTTGCATCAGATGACGGCGGGAAATCCCCTGGCGCAGATTTTCCCGAAAGACATTTCTCATCAGAGTAGTTCAATTCAGCGGACATGGAGCCACGATAGACAATGGTAGGAAGGTCAGCCGTGGTAGCGCTGTCTGTATTGGCAGCACTGCATCGTCTGCTTCTGTATAACCAAAACAACAAACATACTTATAACAATTTCTTATAAATGTAATAGAAAGTCTAAAAAGATCTAATGTCTTGTTCAATTCATTATGAATGACATAATTCATCTTAGATTATTTTTAAAACACATATATATTATAAAGAACTTAACAGAAGTTGTAAAATACACATAACTACATAATTAATATAATTTACATAATTTAGTATAGAATTTCCATAAATATCGTACTTGATTTTGCACTATAATAACTATTCAGAATGTTTAAAAAGAATGTTTAGACAGAACTTTATTTGGATTTATTTTAACTGTTGAGCAACATGTTCTGAATCAATTACTACCCGAAATTAAATTATCATCTTATAACATACGAAAGAGATCCCACAACCGAACGCTTCCTCTGTGCACTGTTCTCACAGCCAAGAATTTTATTAACAGTACATTGCTCTTTGAATATTGATCTTTAGAACGCCATTGCATTAAGCTCCATTCCAGAAAGACTCAAATCTGCTGCTAAGACTCTATCTGCTTCTTATTTAGGATTTGTATCATTTGTTATCGTTGTATTGCATGTATTGTGTATTTCTAGTTGTAACATTGTGCGTATGTCAATGAAGTTGCTACTAAACTACTACTACTACTATAATCATGTTAGGAGTCATTCAATTAAATAGTTTCAAGACAGTTAAGAGCATCATTTATAAACATCATTAGCTTTGTAAAGTGAAGTAAAGTTCAAACAATTCAGTTTAATAACACTTAAAAAAGTGCAGCTGAACTAAATGATGTAATACTGTAGCTATAGAGTAGTGGTAGCAGTGAGTAATATGTTGTATACCTGGGAGGACTTTGCTCGTTCATATGTTTGCAGATAGAGATACGAGCGATGAGATCATATGAGAGGAGCACACAGTACTGCTCTCTGTCTATAGTCTCTATGATCACTCTATCTGAGGGGTCTGCGTCAAACATGAGGCTACCCGGGGTCAGCAGCAGGGTGCCTCCTACAACACCCTGAAACACATCATTACACATGAGGCTACCTGGAGTCACCAACAGGGTGCCTCCTACAACACCCTGAAACACATCATTACACATGAGGCCACCTGGGGTCAGCAGAAGGGTACCTCCTACAACACCCTGACATACATCTTTACACATGAGGCTACCTGGGGTCAACAACTGGATGACTCCTACAACACCCTGAAACACATCATTACACATGAGGCTACCTGGGGTCAACAACAGGGTGACTCCTACAACACGCTGAAACACGTCATTACACATGAGGCTACCTGGGGTCAACAAAAGGGTGCCTCCTACAACACCCTAAACACATTACACATGAGGCTACCTGGAGTCTACAACAGGGTGCCTCCTACAACACCCTGAAACACATAATCAATCAATCAATCAATGAGGATTTAACATCCGGTTTCTCACCCGAAGGCGATGCCAGGGACGTTTCAAACAGCATATACAACTACAGACAGCATTCAACCACCAGAACGCTTCTGCAAATGCACAAACAGAAAGAAAAAGGCGAGGTCCAAAACAGTGCAAGTCCCTTATCTAAGGCAAGAAGGTCTGTATAAACATAACATTATGATTACAAAATTAAAATTGAAAATATGTAAAGGTGGTGTGCCATATTCGTTGCCGAAAGTAGGCGTATAGATGATCCCGAGCCGGAAAGATTGCAGCACACAGGAGACACAACCAATAATCTGACGGTGAGGTCGCCAGACTCACTCCATACAATCCAATTTGATAATTGGATCATATACCCCAGACCAGTGGTAATCTTCGAAATGAAGTAGTTACCGAACCACAAAGGGATGGTTTGCAATAAATAAGTTTCTTAGAATTAATTATAAGTTATTAATGTATTAATAACTTCGAAGAATATTTTTACGCTAAACAGAGGCTCTGCATATGTGCTAAGTAACATAAAGTGAACATTTGCGTGACATTTATCACTCTCTGATGTTTATCATTAGAAATATGCACTGAAATTATATTTAATAAAATTAAAATAATTATATGTTTACCTAGTAATGTAGTCGATCTCGAGTAACTGGGCCACGATTCATTCCATTCTTAACAAATCGTTTTACTAAAAACCAAAATAGCTATTTATACCCGGGGTAAAAGAAGTTTAATCTCAGTTTAATGAAAATTGATATGAGAAGAATGACAAATAATAGAAACCTGTCTATTAGTGACGAACTTTGTTGGCTGTACTTTGAACGTTTTGTCTCTCATGTTGTGCATGGCGACCAGCCCGAGGTCAACCAGAGCTCTATGCTCTTCCTCTGTTCTAGCTGTGGAAGAGCAGCGAGGTCTAAAGCTCCCATTCTACATAATACATCATACAACAATGATTGTTCATGATTTATTGGGTCTTTGCTTCGTATATTTGCAAATATGCAGGTAATAAAATACCTCGACAGTATTGCTATGGACTTATGCAAATATTTTCATACTGACGAAGGCAACGGGAAACCATCATGGAAGTCAGAATATATATTCCCAAAAAATGATACATTTTGGGTATGGTAAAGGCATGGCCTTTGATGGGATCAATCTGATGATCAATGGGGTGCTCATTGGTGAGCGTGATACCAGACTGTGTTTCAGAATATGTACTTTGGACATGCCATTTGGCAGTGCACTAGAGATAGATTGCTACTGATTGTCCTAAAGGTTTACAAATCGATTCGGTATACTTAGATTTTAAATCTACTTTTGATAGCGTTGTTAACAATAAACTATTGTATAAGCTTGCATTATTTGGTATTAGTGGCAAATTTTTAAAATGGAATGATTCCATTTTGACTAAAAGATTATTCTCAGTTAGTTAAGTAGGCAGCAGTTTTTCAGATTGGTCCCTTGTTATTAGTGGCGTGCCTCAGGCTCCTGTTTTAAGCCCTCTTCTTTTAACTTTGCTTATTAAAGAATAATGACTTAACTAATTGCTACTTTGATGATTGCCTTGTTTTTGTATTTGTTAATGAATCGGCTATGATGAAAAATGTTTTTTATGCATTAGATCTTATCATGATTGTGAAATGCTTCAATCATCTCTAAATGCTATAGAAAGCTAGTCCAAGGATTGGCAATTATCTCTTTCTTTAAACAAATGTCAAGTTATGTCATTTCATGTAAGAAGCTCTCATATAAGTTTTAGTTATTCGATACTTAATTATACTCTGCCATCTGTTTATTTTATGACTAATTTTGGTGTTATACTGTCCTCTGACCTGTCCTTCTCTAAGAACATCGATAATCTATTCATCAAAGCTCACTGCAGATCAACTATGATTTAGGAAGTTTCGGGTCTAGGGATAGAATGAATGAATGAATGAATGAGGATTTAACGTCCGGTTCCTCACCCGAAGGCGATGTCAGGGACGTCCCAGGCGTAATAGAGTACTATTATTTAGAGCATTTATTGTATATGTTAGACCAATATTGGAATATTGTTGCAATGTGTGGTCGCCCTATAGATTGTATGATGTTCTTTTTTTTCAGGTGTCCCGCCGGTTCTCAGCTTCGAGGGTCATGGTCG
>JAQFZF010001515.1:0-13953 GCA_034695365.1 Enchytraeus norvegicus | reverse complement strand
CCCAAATAGACATAAATTTGAGGTATCTGGTGGGCCGGACCCCTAACAATGGTCAAATTCATGGTTAATCCTATGTTTTTGGATCCGCATCTCCCCCCCCCCCTCTCCCAATATCGTAACTTTTCAGCGGCCCTCCATTAGCCTTGTTTAAGCTTGTTAGATTTCGAGCACTGCCATTCATCGATAATGAATGTCTTTTTATTACTAACAGTCACAAATATTAAAAGGTTTAATTTAAACCTACTTGGAATAATTAACACACAACATGCCTAATGCGTTACATCTCGTCAGCAGTATCAAGCAGCAACATGATTAATATTTCTAATCAAACACCTTTACCTATTACTACAAGTATGCTATAGGCCCAATCAATACAGTACTTGGTTGAAGCCGAATTTAACGTCAGTTTTGTCCTATAAACGGTCACATAAGTGACGGGCGAGCCATGGGAATCGAACCGCGAACCAATGGAACCCGAGTAGGCGCTCAACCGATGCGCTATCGATTCAGCCTAATACACGTTCAAGCTTTTACACCGATGTTAACGGTTGTAAGTTACAAAGATAAAAGTAAAGATTCACCGAGCCAATACTGACCCAGGTTCGGAGCTGATCACGTTTCTAAGCGCCTTCAGCACACGTGGCAATTGTCATGGTCAGCCCACTGCTGCACAATTTGTTATTTACTTCACTTTTGTCGACAGAACAATAGAAAATAAATTAAAGTAAAATTGAAGAAAAAGAATGTCATGATGCATGTCAGAAACACGCATACATGATCAAATGCGAAGTGAAAACAATATATAATGATTGTCCCTGATATCGTCGTAGGATGATGAAACTGATGCTAAACCCATATGGTATGTATGGGTTAACCATTGTATTGTACCCAGTATATTGTATAATAGGTCGATTTCTCTACAACTTCATTCTGCCAATATTGAAAAAAAGTAGCGAATGGTATCAAGTTCTAAATGATAACAATCACTAGCATCGAACTTCAGGTCTACATTAGCTGTAATATTGGGGAGAATTCACGATTCGCTTGATACTATGTTAACCAACTACTGATGGAGGTTGTTGGCAGAACAGGTAACAGCCTGTGTGAGCAACAACAACAACACCAACTACTGATTTCTTATCTCTCACAATTATAATATTAACAAAATATGACAATTAACAAAGAGTATTACACACATGGTATTAAAAGAAAACATTACTTTCACCGTGAAATAAAAGAATCATATTAAGGAAAAAATTCCTCAGTATAACTCCATATCATACTAAATTATATGTAACCCTACAGACCGCTATGTCCCAATTGGACTGCGTAATCGGTAACACGCTTGCTCGATAAACAGGATGTCACAGATTCGAGTCCGATGCAGTCGGGTATGTCTCTGACAATATCCTTCGATGCAGCAGCAGATATGAAGCCTAGCTTTACAGCTTTTAAGACGCTTATTTAATCAAAAAACCTATAACTACAATTGTGTAAAGAAAATTTAATTAGTGCCCCTACGACTCAATAACATAAAAACTTCACGATTCTCATAACTGTACAATATTAGCCTAATTGTAATAATTGTTAGCTGTATAACTCTAATCTACTACATATTAGAAAACTTACAAGAAAACTACTTCAACCAATATCGCTGCACTAAACAAGAGAAGGAAAAAAAATAAAGCTTTACCTAAACGCAAATAGCATAAGAATTGACATCGCTGCGGCCTATAATAATTTTTGTACAAAAGTATTACTGGTAAAACTGGCATATTCTTGTTTATTGCTATCTAGGCTACTATCATTATCATGATTCTTTGCCAGAGCTCATGGAGGCCATGACTACTGGATACTGGATCTTTTTCAGAGTTTAATGTAATTTTTTACTAGTTAATAAAAATTAACTATTAAAAATAACATCTAAGGGTGAACCCTGCTCCCTCTTAATGAGATAATGTAATTTTTTACTAGTTAAAAATAAACTACTACTAAACTACTACTAGTTGGCAGCACTCAAATTAATGAAACCAGGGGGTCTGCACTCCGAATCGGGCCTAATTCCGCACTTCCATTAGCCTTGAAAGTCTTTGAAATAGAGTGACTTATGGGGCTAGTAGAGGCTCAACAGTATAATTTTTACCCCGACTTCTCAATTATCTTTTCCACCTCCTTCACCTCATTAACTATTTTGCTAATTATAATTTGAACACTAATAATTGTTATTAGGATTTGCCTGACATCTAGGGGTGAGCCCTGTGCCCTATTAATGAGATAATGGGATGATGTCAGCACCACGGCTTGCATGTTGGGTTACCCACAACAACAACAGTTGAATTCTAGTATGGTAACATTGTCTTTCAACTACTTCAGTTTTCAATTTTTGTCCATTGGGTTTGACTTGACCGGACGTAAAATAATTTATTTCTATCACACAAACAACGTATCCGCAAGACATGTATTTATCTAATAATTCTGTACTTCTGTCACGTCATGCTTCACATCAAGAGCTATTGTTTCACTGTTAGCAGTAGGAAAGTAGGTAAAAGGGAGGGTGGTCGAAGGCCACTCCCAGGACTCCCCCCGATAAATTCTGTCGGGATTGGCCTCCCCCCCAAAAAATTCACAAATTTGTCATTCCCCTAAAAAATATTCTACCCGTTTATTTTCTAACATCAATGTGAAATGTTCTGTAGATAACCTTTATCAAAGGCCTTATTATTAATTGTCTAATATATATCGAGTATTTAGAATATTTTTCTTCCAGTTGATCTGATGCTTCTTCTATCATCATCATCATCCTCATCATCACGATGTTTAGGCGTATGAGGTCTTGATAGAGGTCTCTGTAACATAACATAAAAAGTAGTTTAGTTAAGTTTAGCTTAGTTTTCGCATCGGCATACAGTTCTCGCTGCATAGCCGGGATCACCGAGAGACCTCCTTCCTTTGGCAGAGGCTCTCAATAACTCTGCAGAGGTTTAATGCGGTTTGTTTTCGCGGTTCCTTCAATCTAGTTGATCTCGAGTAGCCGGACCACGATTCATTTCTTCTTGATTAATCGTTTTTATAAAACAAACAGGGCTGTTTACACCCAGGTTAATAAATGTTTAGTTAAGTTTATTACTTTTCGCATGGGGCACGGCGGTTAAGCGTCACGAACACTGCCTATAGGGATGGGGTTTCAATACCAGGCTGGCCATCACTGACTCACTGATGACGCTTTCGGCCGGTTCGAATGACGTTTGGCTTGAGAATGTTTAGTTTTTAGCATGAAGTTTCCGAAGAACCCCTTTTTATTTTGTGTGATTAAAGTTATAATCTCTAAATTTGTGTGATAGTTATTAATAACAATGGATTTTTGCTCAAATTGCTTCTTTCCTCACTCAGAGATAATTATTTGTAAGTTTTAGAAAAATTTGCTGTCAAAATGCTAATTAATATGTAGGCCTATGCTGATAAAATATATTCACAAGTTGAATTAATTAAATGAATGATGTAGAACAGAAAAGAGTTGAATTAAATACATACATTTCCTACAGGAGTGTTTCTTCCTGCAATGAAAATATGACGGAAGACATAAAATGATACTGTTAGTACATGATACATTTAGGCGTTAGCAGTGCTCAAATTGCAAATTAAATTGCAAGGCTAGGGGGAGGGGCTTCGAAAGGCAACTGAGGCGACCTGAGGGGTCGGAAAAGAAAAAAATCAGATTAAATCATGAATTTTACCATTTCCAGTAGGTTGCCCCCCAGTGTGCGACCTGGACGATTTCAAAATGGGGGTCGAACCATATTTCCTGTACAGTTTATATGTCAAAATGATAAAAATCCGACCTCCCTGACGAAAAGAGGCGGTTCATATCTTCATAAGGGGGGTCCGCCGACCCCCCCCCCCCCGACCTCTCAAATCTCAGACCCCTCATGGCTGTTGGGGGACTGTCGAGGTCCCCTTGGGCCCCCGTAATTCGAGCACTGTTAGTGGATCATATAAATAAAGTTATTATTTGTACTTAATATAGGCCTACTGTAGCACAAAATTCATAGGTAAATTACAAAGTAAGAATTAATTAACATGGAAATGGAATATATATTAGGTTTCTATCTTAATTTTCAATCTGTTGTTTCAGGAATCAAACATAGTAAAACCTTCATTTAGGCCTACATCGTACGATTGTGGCTATGTGTACGTACAATGCGCCAAATCTAATGTATTGCATGAAATGATGATATTACACTATCTACAGTCGACATATTAGAACGTCACGACTGTTGATAAATTATATTCCAAAACATGAGGAATGGTAACTCAAAATATCAGCTTCTATAGAGTTAGCCCAGTTAACAATGTCTGTTAATATGATAAATTAGCCTAACGACTGTCAATATTATAAACTAAGTTTATAATGTTAACAAAATTCGATGTTGGCAGACTTTTTTTAACTCTATGAAACTGATAATAATCCACTACAGAGTAGAACGTTGCGATGTAGGCCAATAATGTGCGTTGCGATGTTTCAGCTCGTGTTACTGCCAACCGTTTTGGGTGAACTGGTCTTGCTGAGATACGCGTTGCTGAGACGTCTCTGATATCATCCTTTGATGAGGAAACTGACGTTAAACCTTTATTATTATAATTATAATAATAATAGGAATTGTACTAAAACCAATCGAGTAAGGAAATGTGAGCAAACAGACCTGATCCTATAGTAGTCCTGGGACTTCTGGAACCTGATTTGCTCAAGCCTCTCTCATCTCCATAATCAATACCTCTATCTGAAGCTAAATATACAGTAAATGTAAAATAAAATGATTTAATAGAAAATGATAGAAAATGAACGACTAGAATAAGAATAAGACGAAGAATATGATTGCTGGAATGAAGTGATAGCGGGATCATATGTGGATATTAAATGTTATATGCCATGGACCTGCCATTAGGCAGTGCACTGAGAGAGAGAGAGAGAAAGAGAGAGAGAGAGATCGACAGACAGATAGAGAAAGACAGAGACAGAGAGGCACGATGAAAGCAATCCTGTCTATTTGGATTTCGCTAAGGCATTTGACAAAGTACCATATCATGAGAGATTGTTTAAGAAAGTTGAAGAAACTGCAAGCTCATGGAGTTACAGGTCCTGTCCTTAATTGGATTAGGAACTGGTTAAGCTCCAGGAGTCAAAAAGCTTGCATTTCTCAACAAGATTCATATTGGCGCGATTTCACGAGTGGGGTTCCACAAGGTTCAGTGTTAGGTGCATTTTTTTTTCTTTAGTGTAATTAAATAATGTTAAACATTAATCTGTAATAAACATTAATCAAAATGAAATAATGTTGATTATAGAGAGTTTTTCCAATTAGCAGATCATAGCAGAACAACAGGACACAGCTTTAAGAATTAATGTTAGATCAAGATTAGAGATAAGAAGAAATTTTTCCAGACGAAAGAGTGGTTAATAAATAGGATGAATTGCCTCAGGATGTTGTAGAAGCAGAGTCAGTGAATACTTTTAAGAATAGGTTAGATGGTTATTGGAAGGGTGTATAGAGTTATGGGATATGCGCCATGGGGACTGAACATGATTGTGTTCTATTCAGTGATGTGTTTTTGTAACGGTAGGCCTACATTGTATATATGTTTCTTCTCGTACATTAGAGTCTGACACTGTGGTTAAGACTGGTGTTACAAGTTACTCTTGACTTCCTGAACCAGTATAATTAAGTTAAGTCAAGTTCAGTTAAATTAAGAGAGAAAGAGAAAGAGAGAGAGAGAGAGGGAGAGAGAGAGAGAGTGAAAGAGAGAGAATACACTACAAGATCAGAGATAATTATCAATTCTAAGTTCTGTCAGGGAAATAGAAGAATGCTCTTGCAATACTTTGATAAAATTTGTTAAATAAAAAGGTTAAAATTTTGGTTTACTGGTAAAATTAGTTTTAAATTTACAATTTAAAACAATCCTGCTACACTTTTTCCTTGCAGCACTTGTTTTTGCTAGTCCTGCTTTGGTGGACAGAAAGGTAGTTCAAATGTTGTTGGAGGCGTCTCTGATGTCATCGTCAAATGATGAAACAGGCATAAAATTCACACTGAATGATTGATAACTGGATTTTGTTGGAATACTGTAGAATACTACAAATTTGTAAATGTAATTTAAAAAATAAAAAAAATAAAATATGTAATTAAAACAATTAAATGCTATATAGAAAACAGTGCGAATGTTAAGCATCGTGGTACTTTTAGTGAAATAAAGGTCTGACATGTGATTGTAATGGATCGAAAGTGAGGCTGGCGACCTTGCCTATAGAAAAATGACAATAGTTACCTGTATCAGAATCCGCTCAAAAACGGAATTAGTTCTGCCGAAGCAGTCAGTGTTAACTCTGTGGTACCTTAATAATGTGGTGGAAAAAATTCATCATTAGGCCAATTTTCCCAAGAAAACTCAATAACTATTACCTGACATGAGAATGTTTTGTGAGGATGAACTTGGAGCTCGACTACAAATAACAATAATTATAAGAATAGTTTTAATTGTATTGTATTACATATCAGCCTATTTACAAAATATAGCTGTAGGTCTACATAATAATAATTGGATGGCCGTATGCATGGGCGGAAATGTTTGGAGTTGGAGTTTTGGGGGGTCCAAAAATGTTTTTTCGGACCCCCATATTTTGGCAAAAAATTTCTGTCATACCTAGGAAAACGCACAAAAACTAGCCATACACTCAACAATTTCACATACAAATCTTCATAAAAATGACTTTTATGCCAAAATATCTCAAATTTTGGGGAGTCAAAAGATACTCCGACCCTCCCATCTCATACTTTGGGGGGGTCCGATCCCCCGGACCCCCCTAAGTTTCCGCCCATGGCCGTATGCAAAAGTGGACAAACGACCAAAATAAATAATTTTTGTTATTCGCTAAATATTTTCAAAACCATAAACTGAATGCATACAATTTTTGACCATTATTGTAGAACACCATTATATCTAGTAAATACCAAAAATATGTTAAATATTATGAAAACAATTTAGAAATATTGTTGACATAAACACCATTTTTTACAATATTTCTGATGGTCTTTGGTCCACTTTTCATACGGTCATCCAATTACAGCTTATATTAAGCTTCTACGACGGCATACTACAAAAATATGTGGTCACATAACACGCTAAAACGATATTTGTATTATTCAATATGTTAGACTTTCCAAACGTAATTTGAAGGGCTGATTTCAAATCAGTGCTTAAATTTGCTCTAGGACATCAACTAGACCAGATAGGTTGACTTTTATGCAAAAATGTGGTCTTTTCACTTACAAATTTATGTCAATTGCTGAAGATCCAAATGTTTTTCGTATTCTACAATCTGTTAAAAGTTTCAGACGTATTTTGACGTGCTGATTCCAAATTTGTGCTTGGTTTTTCTCTGGGACTGCCGGAATAGAAGATATTCAACGATTTATTTAGTCCAAAAACGTTACCTGCATTACGTTTTATAAACATTTTAAATTTTGATGTGATGTCATGCCCACAGGATATTCATATTCTTCAATATGTCCGACATTCGTAACGTATTTTGACGCACTGATTCCAAATCTGTACTTAGATTTGCTCTAGGACATCAATGAGGGAGATATTGTGTGCACATTAGCGACCTTGCACAGTGGCTACAATGTTATTTAGCTATGAAGATTAGATTATGCATGACAGAACTACAGCTGAACATTTCAATTATTACATCGGTTTGATATTCCTGACTTCTGACGAATTCCGAATTCGTACTTGATTTTGCTATATGACTTCAAACTTTAACAGTTATTACTGATGTTTGCACATAACCGATGGTTGCACATTACCGACGCATGATATTGAAATTTGTGTGCACATTGGCGACCTTGCACAATGGCTACTGTGTAAATTAGCTATGACAATTCGAATATACACGACAGAGCCACCGGTTTTATCGTATTCTAACATAGGATAGATGTTTCGGACATATTTTGACGCGCTAATTCCGAATCCGTGCTTGGTTTTTCTCTACGACTTCAGGATGAAAAGATATTCGCCTTTTAAGCACAATTTATTTACAGGCGTTAGGTTTATTAATAAAAATTACTAATCTAATATGATATCACGTTCACACGATACTAGTATTCTTCAATATGTGAGACTTTCTTAATGTATTTTGATGCGCTGATTCCGAAGATGTGCTTAGATTTGCTCTAGAGTTTCAATGAGGGCAAATAGATAGACTTTTATGCAAAAATGTAGCCTTTTTTCACTCAAAAATATAATCAAATTTGAGGATCCAAATTCTTTTCGTATTCTTATAACTGTTTGACGTTCCTTACGTATTTTGACGCATTGATTCCGAATCTGTGCTTGGTTTTTCTCTATGTCTTCAGGATGAATAGATATTCGCATTTAAAGCACAATTTCGTTATAGGCGTTAGGTTTTTGAATAAAAATTATTAATCTAATCTGATATCACGTTCATACTATGTTCGTATTCTTCTATTTGTTAGACTTTCTTAACGTATTTTGATACGCGGATTCCAAATCTGTGCTTAGATTTGCTCTAGGACATCAGTGAGGGCAAATTGATAGATTTTTATGCAAAAATGTGACCTTTTTTCACTCAATAATATATATCAAATTTTGAAGATCCAAATTGTTTTCGTATTCTCTTCACTGTTAGATGTTCCTGACGTATTTAGATGCACTGATTCCTAATCTTTTCTCTACGACTTCAGGATGAAAAGATATTCATATCTTTTGCACAAAAAAGTCAATTACGTCAGGTTTTTAAACATTTGAAGTGATATAGGTGTAATGCTCGTACGATATTCGTATTCTTCAATATGTTAAACTTCCTTAACGTAATTTGGTGAGCTGAACTTTACTGCTCAAATTTAATATTTTGAGTAGTAGCTAAACAGATGTAAAAACAAAATCACCTGTAACTCAAACAAACCAAAATACAATTAATTGCCCTCAAATAATCTATGACCGCATCGCGGTCTGAATTCGCTAGATTATTTATAACTAATTTGTTAAAGCATTATCACACACATTAAATGCGATTCAATAATTTTATCATATGATTTAATCACGTCAAATTTTACAATCTATAGAGAATAATCTAACTGTAGTCGCATTGAACTAACCGAGATTCATTCAGCATCTCATTCCTATACTTGACACCCATGAAGCTAGTCTTGATGAGATCTGCTGCGTCATCCAGCTCACTGTCCGCGCTGGGACGATGGAGATGGTCTGAGCTTGACCGCAGATGGTCTGAGCTTGACCGAAGGTGGCCTGGGCTCGACCGTCGGCTGCTAACACTTACGTCGTCTCTCATACGGGCCATAGTCTGCTGTCTCTGTCTCTGACCAATCATGGCTGATGTTATCAGCTCAGCAGCCTATGATAGCGGGAATACAACATGAATAAATTAATATTTAATAATTAAATAAATGATTTTATGGATAAGTACCAAATACTCTCCTGTCTTTGTTTCTTCCCATTATACATTTAATACTTTATCAGCTCTCTAACAATATTCTTGCAATGCTGAAAAAGAAGTTAGATTTAGCAATTTAACTGATCCAATTAACACAGCGCTTGAGTATCACACTTGGATTTCATAGATACACGGTTCGAAACCAGGGCTCACCTATTATTGGTTTGTCGATTACATGACACAAATGACACTGTCGAGTCATAACAATAAAAACATTGAATATGTGTCTGCATAATGGCCACAGACATGGCACTTACATATTTCAATGAAATTATAATGTGTTCTCTACATGTGTGTCTCTAGCTGGTAACATTTTGTGTATGTCGTGATGAAGTTGCTAATAAACTGCAACTATTAAAATATTTGTCATACATCGTCTAGATCAGAAGAGTCTTTGTGATGGTGTTGCCAGCCTCGCTGTATTTGTTTAGCCGCACGGTTCCTCTGGAAATCATCCACGCGGCGCCTCTGATCATCGTCCACTGGTGAGGCGGCTCGACTGAAATAGAAAATTGTAATGATACCGTAAAGCGAGCTGAGAAAAGTTAGTCAATTTTGACACGGCACGAAAACATTTCCTGATTTCTTTTTTAATTAACCTACGTGCTCACTACCATAGTAACTACCATATAATGGTATTCAGCACATAATTTATTTAATAAAGAAATCAGGAAATATATTTGACCGGTTTCAAATTGACCAACGTAGTCTCTTCCTGACCAAAATAGTCCCACTTCACAGTATATTAAATTTATATAAAGTAGCCTGAATTGATGAAAATACTACAGAAATGGATGTTGTGAGCTTTAATATCTAAGATTCCAGTCATTGTTTCAATGGCTGTCCAATGTTCTCAATGATATTTCACTATTCTTGTTAGGACAAAACATTCCTGTACATAATGTAGGAGAGAATAAGGTCTGATTGGACGCATAGAGATACTAGAGATATCATTACCCCATTACGCCGACGGGGATTTAGTGAAGCGGTTAGCATGCCCGACTCAGGATCGAGAGATGGCTCAAGGCATGGGAACGATTCCCAGCTCAGTCGACAAAATATCCCCGGCACCTTTGGGCACGGGTGCGTATTGGTGCCTGGAAAATGGAAGGCTAATCGTGTACCTGCGCTGGTCGCTTGAAGCGCCAAAAAAGGCAAAGGTACGATTAATCATGGACAGATTCAAAAATAACAAAACACAAAAACAGCAACTAAGCAAGGAAACTAGCTTGTGCATTCTGTCATATGCGAAACATAGACGAATATAAAATTTAAAAAATTACCCGGGTCTTGGATGGTATCAACCCTGTGATTGACTGCATAATCAGCTAAATTTATATATTACAGGCTAGAGAGGTACTGCCACATCGATTGTGGTCTATAGTAGACTAGGCTACTTCTTCCTTCACTGATTTTGAGCGGCGCTTCTAACACGCAGCTAAATAAAAGTTTGTAATAGATAGAGTCGCTAGTCTATAGATGGGAGGATGAATAGCAAGGAGAATGAATTAAAGACAGTGTGCGTATTAGACAATTTCAAAGAGGCCCACATATTCCTTAAAATATAAATGTAAACATGATAAAATCTCCCAAGGCCATTATAGTATGAAAAATGTGGGTCAGGTTTTTGTAAGGGTCGACCCCCCCCTTCCAACCCCTCCAACTCACACACTGATTAAGGATATAAATCGGAGAGCATGAGGAGGGGTGAAAGCGTACCTGTTATGTCTGGAAAAGTTACGGGGTGAATTGACCCCCTGTCTGGTTGTGGCAGCTACCTCAGCCCTCACCCCCTCCCCTCCATTCCTCATTCCTGTGTCCCTTCTCAGCTCCTTCAACTCTGATCTGTACAATATACATGTGAAATTATGTAGCACATATACAAGATTAAAATCATACATATTTTACACTTAAATTAGGCAGTGCACTGAATAAAAGAGAGAGAGAGAGAGAGATAGAGTCTGTGTGTGTTTCAACCGAGACTATTGCCAGCTATCTGAGAAAAAAAGTCACAAATATGTACAAAAACTAATAGAAACTGAAAACTTACTCTAGTTCATCGCATTTAGTTTTATAGTGTAAACGATCTTCTTTTAGTTTTTTGATGATTGTGTTCTGTCTGTTGATCTCCTTCAGCAGTTCTGTCTCTCTCTTGTCCAGCTGATCCAGCCTCTGAGCCAGTGTACCTTCCAATGTGATCTTACCTGGAAAAACCGCATACACAGAAATTGCGATCGAGTGCTATGCCAGATCCAAGACACATATTCCAACAAACAGTCTACTACCTCAGTAAATATTGAGAACAATAATAAATTATGGCTTCTGAGGTGGTTTCTTATTGTCGTCCTCAGTGACTGCTTTACTCGGCTTCAACGAATACCGGCAGCTTCCAGTTGCTCTAGTCTAATGTATCACAGATCCAATACTGTAATAGGTTTCCAAAAATTTAATATACGACACAACCATGCACTACGAACATTGACCTGAATTTCAGCACCTGCAGCGGCATCTAAGCAGACAGCAACTCTATATTATATTCATGTCTAAATATAATCATTAAAGAATTTAGTTATTAAAGGGTAATACAATTTATATCAATTTTCCATATTAATTTCCAAAAATTAATGCCTTTTAAGGCATTGATACTATATCATGGCAAGGCTAACAAAAGCATCTTTATTAGTGATCTTATAATTGGCTCCATATAAAAACTGAGAGAGTATTATGACATTAACATGAATTATTTGAATTATTTGAGAAGGAAACATACCACTGAAAGGTTTCTGTTCTGAATGTCTGCCGTCAACTTCACCATTGACTGGTTCTTTATGTTCCAATTGCTATGTGAAAAACATAGTACTTTACAAGTAAATAATACCCTAATTACTAATAATAGTGAGTTTCCATGGATCATTGGTGAGAGAGTGAGAGTGTGTGTGTGAAATAGAGAGAGAGTGAGAGGGAGACAGACAGACAGACAGAGAGAGACAGAGAGAGACCGAGACAGACACAGAGATATAGAGACAGACAGGCAGAAGAGAGAGACGAGAGAGAGAGAGAAAAGAGAGAGAGAGAGAAAGAGAGAGAGAAAGAGAGAGAGAGAGAGAGAGAGAGAGAAGGAGAGAGAACTATGATTTAATAGACATTCAAAATAGACAAAATAAAAGAGGCAATCAATAGCACAAAAATTGGTTACACGTCGAAAATCTTGTGCAGAATTATAGGAAGGTTCTGGGTTCGATTCCCAGTCGAGTCAATCAGAGAGTAGTTTGTAGGTGACAACAAACTTCTTCATTAATCTACTTCAAAGACTAGCTAATTCAATAGAAGAAAGGTATAAAGTTTGATATCAATTTTTTGTCAAGAAGACGCATTGGTGGCATAGAGACCGAATGTGAACTGCGCATCTATTGATTGACAGTCGAGTGGCTTAACCGATGCTCAAACATTTTTGGTAAAAAAATACTTACTTTATTAAGACGAGCTATAGTTGCAATCAAGTCTCTCTTACTAGAATCATCTGGTGCACCTAACAATCAAATCATTCATTACGAAAATCACTTACTAAGATCTTATAATAAAGTCAATAATAAATAAGTAGCCTAATGATAATAATATTGAAGGTTTAACATCCGCTTCCTCATCTAAGGATGATGTCAGGGAATTATGCTTGTATAATCTATTTAATTAATATAGAGGCCTATAATGCAAAGGATAAATCAATAAATATATAATTTAAATTGCATAAATTGAAACATTTCCTAAAGATGTTAGAAACATGAAATATTTGTCAATATGCAAATATTACTCATAATTTACTGAGAGCTTGAGCAGTTGAGAGAGGACAAAGCTACATCACCTCGGATCAAATTACTTCCTTGAAGCGTTACAGCGCGACAATAATTAAGGCCATCATTAAAATTTCTTAGAAATCCACTGAAAGTGGCCGCACCTGCACCTGGTTTCGAAGGACCTATACGCCTGAATTGAATATTTTGATTGATTGAATGTCTTGTCATACATATATACTCTTCGTCATTTCTGAAGAGTTATATAATATAATATGTCTACATTTGTGTAGTTTTTAATAGACACCAAAACGGATAAGACTTAGGCAACTGTTTAACAAAACAATTAAAATATTATTCTTCAAATTATACAGTATATATGGGTAGATAATTACTACACAAATAATTCACTTAGTCAAGGAGTAATACCAAATGTTTGGTAATGTTTATTGACTTTGAATATAGATTATAATTCGAATACATACTGCTTGAGAAATATTAACGACTTTGCTAGTCCTTTACATAAGACCTCTATTAGAGAAAGTGCATAAAAGTCTGTGGTCCAAAATACTGGAATACTGTTCCAATTGACATTAAAACCATTGCAACGGAACATAGCTTTAAATTCAATCT